>MU781239.1:0-37007 GCA_026770625.1 Nicotiana glauca
CGCGGAAATGTCGAAAGGCCGTACCCACAAAATCAAGTTAGAGTCATCTATCATCTTTACAAAAATAACCACTTTATCAAATAAGTCATTACATGGCCGGTTTTTGCTGAAATAGCCACATTTGGCATTAAAATTTCCACAATCTTGTGTTGGCTTGTGGCGATGCTAAATGATGCCCCATAGGCCCCAAGATGAGAGATTTTGATTTAGTATTAATCATCAAATTTGCAGTTTCTCAAATAAAATTTGGCAAAAATAGCCACTTTAAGCCATTACATGGCCAATTTTGTAAAAAATAGTCACGTTTGGCATTTAAAACTCCTCATTCTTGCGTTGGCTTGTGGTGATGCGGAATGATGCCATATGAGCTCCAGGATGAGAAAGTTTTGAGTTTATTTCCTTAAACAAAATTTTGCAAAAAATAGCCATTTTGTCAAAATAAGCCATTACATGGCCAATTTTGTAAAAAATAATCATAATTCACATTAAAAAAATATATTCTTAGTCTTGTGGAAATTTGTGGCGATGCTGAGTGATGCCCCACGAGCCACAAAATGGGAAGTTTTGCATCAAGTTTGTAGTTGAAGTCGGCTTCTATAATTTTCCTTCAAAGAAAACAAATTTAAAAATCAAATAAACATCTCTTTATTTTTGCATTAATTTGCAAGAACTACGCTCGGTCTGATTTATGCGGGGTCACGATACATAGGCAATCCACATAGGATTCGACCATAACCAACCATAACCAAAAGAAAAAGAAAAAGAGAAAAAGCCAATAAAGGCAAAAAGAAAAAAAAATAGCAGAAAAACAAGAAAGAAAAGAAAGGAAAAATACCATAACGCTAATATGGTGGTTTCATGTTGACATTTCAGAAAGGTGGTTGGTTTGTGGTGGTAATTCTTCTCGACAACAAAAAGGTGATGGCAAACAACAATAAGGTTGATATGGTTGGTACTGGTACCCGACAACAGATGGGTGAACAGGATAATGGGTTGAGCAAGGAAGTTCGGATGTTGAGACAACACATGGCTGATATGTATCAAGCCTGGATAACTGGAAAGGCGCCACCCCCGCCTCCACCAATGGCTCCTGTCATACCCGTTACCCCGAACAAGGAATATGGGAAGGACCATCGGGATGAGCTTCATAACGAAAGTGAAAAGGTCACAAGAAAAGTAGGGCAAGACGAAATATCTATAAAGCCAAAAGAAGACCTGGGTAACATGTCTCACAAAAAATCTTCTGTGTTCTCCGACATTCGCCTGCCTGAGAGGTTCGAAATGCTGAATTTTAACTTGTACGATGGAATTGGAGATCCGACTCACTTCAGGGCTTATTGTGATGAAATGAAAGGTGTCGGGGATAAAGATGATTTGTTGGTGACATATTTCGGTAAGAGTTTGACTGGGGAAGCTTTAGAATGGTATAATCGTTACGATGTTGGCAAATGGCCTACATTAGGTGACATGACTCAAGATTTTGTGCGATAGTTTCAGAACAATAAAGACATTACCCCAAATTGCTCCTCTCTATCCCAGACTGAAAAGAAACCCAAGGAGAGTTTTAAGGATTTGTGGTTTAAGTGGAGCAAGCAGGTTGCTCGGGATGATCCTGCCATTGATAAAAAAGATGTTGCTAAGTCCCAGCCACAACAAGGTTCGATAATTATTCTTGCCAAACCTGTTCAACCTCAGAATAAACTCCAAATTAACCCACCAAAAAATACCCGGCCTTTTGTTAAACCATTAGGTCATAACCCCCAACAACAACGTCCGGTGGTCGTGCTTGCTAAATGCTCCCAACCACAATACCGACCCCATGAGCATCCCCAAATTCCACAAAAGCCACCCCATCTGCTAAGAAACACCCGACTATTTACCCCACCACTAAGTCATTCCCAGAGGCAAGCACCAATAGCCCGAAGTTCTCATGTACATCACTTTCAAACACTCAACAATACTGGAAAATGGAGGCAGGGAGAGAAATAGAGGCAAAAGGATAATTTTACGCCCATTGGCGAATCCTACACAAGCTTGTTCGAAAAGTTAAAATGAGTTGGTTTGATTAAGCCACTTCTTGGATATACTCCGGACCCAAAGGCGAAAGGCTTTGATCCTACTGTTTGATGCATGTATCACTCTAATGTCCAGGGTCATAGCATTGAAGACTGTCGTTCTTTGAAAAGGGAGATAGAAAGAATGATCCGGGAAGGGGTGATTATGGTCAGTAACAAAGGCAAGGAGCCTGCGATTTATCTTGGGAATCTATTGATCAAAGTCAATAATAGTTTTGGCAATATTGATGTGAAACTCAGTGGCTAAGATGTCGGTCATAACAATTGGGAAGACGCTCCATCTCTCAGTTACCCCGAGTGGAGTTTTGGTGGTTTATTTTGGGTGTCGTTTCTGTTGTTCGAATCATTTCAGGGTTGTAATCCAGACACTATATTGAGAGTCAAAACCCTGCTTCTTTGTTTTGTTTAGTAATAAATTTGTTTAGTGTTGTCTAGGTTTGTAATTCTAGTCTAGCCTGTTCGTCCTGTTTGTTTCAACTCATCAGTTTAATACAAGTCTTTGTTTCCCGACATTTTTAGTCACTCCATCTCTAATCATTTTACAATTCTTTTCATATTGATTTTAGCGACAGGACATGCACATAATTCTTGGACTGATTTTAAAAGTCAGTTTAGTAATGAAACAATGTTAAAGATGTAAGGGTACTCGGAAGAAATGAAACATATTGGAATATTTTGAAGACTGAATCAAGTGAAACTGAGGAAAACAGAACATAAAGAAATACTGTGGAGATGCATCATGCCTCATCGGTTCAAAGCCAAAGGCAAGAATACCCCAAGTCTGAAAGGACCATTCAGGGTACTGAAGGTATTGACTAATGAAATCGGCCAATACAGGAGGTAAATATGTGAATCAGTCGAAAGTTGCTTAACTGTGTAGTTTGTACTTGGTATATTTTTAGGATTGGAATGACGAAGGCATTTTATTCTGCTATCTAAACACTTTATCCATTGCTGTACCTTTGAGCCTTATTATATTCTTTTTCATATCCCTCTTTCGGAATCAACAACAAAAATCGAGGATTGAGCGGGGAAATCAAATGGGGAAACAAAATAAGGACAAGAAAATAGAAGGAAAGAAAAGAAAGGAAAAGAGAAAAGAAAAGAAAAGAAGAAAAGAAAAGAAAAGAAAGAAAAGGAAAAAAAAAAAGAGAAAAGGAGAAAAGGAAGTAAAAGAAAATGAAAAAAAGAGGAAAAGAAGCATCGTAAAAACAAATGTAGTTGTATGAACTACGTTTGACTTGATCCCGAAAGGGTACGTAGGCAGCCTCACTGAGGTTCAGTCACAATGGAAGAAAAGTCCAAGAATCCCCAAGATTGAAACTAGGGCAGAAGTTATGGTTGTTGAGGAAGATATGATTCCGGAAGTTGTAAATCTTTAACCCACGTTGATATTTTGAGCTTTTATACCCTTCTTTCTAAACCCATCCAAAAGCCACATTACGGTCCAAGGAAAGACCTTCCGATCAATCTTCAAGAAATGCTGAGTCAATCGAGCAAAGGTGAATCACATCAGGGGCAACACTCCAGTCTGAACAAAGGAAAATGAAGAATTGGGAAGTCACAATGATAAGAACCACCACGGGACCCCCAAGATGAGAGAAATCAAAATGAGAGAGTCTTATTGGTGAAAACCCTCACGGGCACTATAAGGCGACAATGAGCAGAAAAATTAAAATGAGAGAGGCTTGATGGTGAAAACCCTATGGGCACTACAAGTCGACTAAGGATTATGAATCAGATTTGAGGAAATGAAATATTGAAGACCAGTTTCATAGAAAGTTGCAACAAGAGTTGAACATCGGATCTGCTATACAGAAAAGGGAGAAGGCTAAAAGTGCATGTCAAGGTCGTTAGAGTCGGTACTCATATCCATAGGTTTCTTGTTAGGGATCGTCTCTTTCCGTTTTCTTACACTGTCTTTCCCTCTTATTGAGTCTGTCGGGTCATAACAAGTAAAGAAATGACTTCAAAATTTGCCACCAAGCTCTCTAATTGCACGAAAACGGGATATGGCCAACACATCAATGGTTGTAAGTCCGAAAAGAATATCGGACATGATTGAGTTGCCAACCGTCAATATATTTTGGGAATCTTTGAAATATAAAAGCTCGTATTGCGAGCAACACAACAGATGAAGTTTGGGTTTGAATAGACCAAGAGAAAGTCCTGTGATAGGGTTGATAAAGAGTGGTATACCAATAACAATCAAAATCTCCCCAAAAGGATATCGAAGTTATCATGACTAGTGATGAAACAGTAAAGACTTCAAGGGCAAGGCAAGTGGTTTAAATAAAAAAAAAGCAACAGTTAAGAATGTTTCGGGGCTTATAGGGAACACAAAGGTTGGCGAGTGTCAATTTGAGAACAATATAACAAACGGACGTATGGGGTTCGAACAGAGAAGAGGTATATATTATGACAAAGGAAGGAGTCAGTCAAGAAACATTCAAGGTCTTCAAATGAAATCATTGAAAGGACAATAGACTTCAAAATCGGAGTTAGTGGGATCCGTCAAGAAAGAAACAACATACACTTGGAGGGGGATGGTAATTGTCAACGAACACAAGAAATTGGTAAATGTCAGACTGTGAAGGATGCGGGTTTGAACAAAGAAGAAGTGTTTTATGTAACAAGGACGGTGGGGGAAAACGGATAGTCGGTAAACAGGCAAGACATTCAAGTGGAAATTAGTTACCAGGAGAAGTGAAAGAACAATCGTCGTCAAAGTTCAAGGCCACAAACCAACCACCACATTTAGAACTAACAAATTTTCTTTGATTGAAACAGGGGCAGAAGTTTCGGAGAAATCCTCCGTAAAGAAAGGCGGCACCCGAACAGGTATGACTGGGAATTCTTAGGACCCTCCTGAAAAGGAGAACCTAGTTAAATGGGAAACAATCATGAGAGACATAAGTTGGGATGGGAAAATACGAGGTTGTCTTAGCAAGTGTCAAGACCCTCCTAGGTAACAGAGAATAGTAAGACATTTGACAATAAGTACAAGGAAGTAACACCTGTGAAAAGATATAACTTAGTTGGTAAAATAATTCAGAGCCCGGTTATCAAACTGGGGCAGAAAATTTTCTTCGGTTTATATGGTTTTTTAGTAAGCAGGCGCCCACCTGTAGAATAAGAGAATACATTTTTTTTTCAAAAAGCAGGCGCCCACCTGTAGAATAAGGGAATACATTTTAAGTTTAGAAAGCAGGCGCCCACCTGGAGAATAAGGGAATACATTTCAGTTCGTTGTAAGCAGGCGCCCGTCTGTAGAATAAGGGAATACATTTTTTTTAAGATCAGAAAGCAGGCGCCCACCTGTAGAATAAGGGAATACATTTTAAGTTTAGAAAGCAGGCGCCCACCTGGAGAATAAGGGAATATATTTCAGAGCAAGCTATAAGCAGGAGCCGACCTGTAGAATAAGGGAATACATTTTAAGTTTAGAAAGCAGGCGCCCACCTGTAGAACAAGGGAATATTTTTCAAGTTTAGAAAGCAGGCGCCCACCTGTAGAACAAGGGAATATTTTTCAAGTTTAGAAAGCAGGCGCTCACCTGAATAATAAGGGAATATCTTTTCAAGTTGCAATCAGGCGCCCAGCTGAAGAATAAGGGAATATTTTTTTCAAAGTTCAGAAATCAGGCGCCCACCTGAAGAATAAGGGAATATCTTTTCAAGTTGCAATCAGGCGCCCACCTGAAGAATAAGGGAATATCTTTTCAAGTTGCAATCAGGCGCCCACCTGAAAAACAAGAGAATACTTTTTCAAGTAGAAATCAGGCGCCCACCTGAAAAACAAGGGAATACTTTTTCAAGCAGAAATCAGGCGCCCACCTGAAAAACAAGGGAATACTTTTTCAAGCAGAAATCAGGCGCCCACCTGAAAAACAAGGGAATACTTTTTCAAGTAGGAATCAGGCGCCCACCTGAAAAACAAGGGAATACTTTTTCAAGTAGCAAGCAGGCGCCCACCTGAAAAACAAGGGAATACTTTTTCAAGTAGCAAGCAGGCGCCCACCTGAAGAACAAGGGAATATTTTTCAAGTAAACTGTAAGCAGGCGCCCACCTGAAGAACAAGGGAATATTTTTCAAGTAAACTGTAAGCAGGCGCCCACCTGAAGAACAAGGGAATATTTTTCAAGTAAACTGTAAGCAGGCGCCCACCTGAAGAACAAGGGAATATTTTTCAAGTAAACTGTAAGCAGGCGCCCACCTGAAGAACAAGGGAATATTTTTCAAGTAAACTGTAAGCAGGCGCCCACCTGAAGAACAAGGGAATATTTTTCAAGTAAACTGTAAGCAGGCGCCCACCTGAAGAACAAGGGAATATTTTTCAAGTAAACTGTAAGCAGGCGCCCACCTGAAGAACAAGGGAATATTTTTCAAGTAAACTGTAAGCAGGCGCCCACCTGAAGAACAAGGGAATATTTTTCAAGTAAACTGTAAGCAGGCGCCCACCTGAAGAACAAGGGAATATTTTTCAAGTAAACTGTAAGCAGGCGCCCACCTGAAGAACAAGGGAATATTTTTCAAGTAAACTGTAAGCAGGCGCCCACCTGAAGAACAAGGGAATATTTTTCAAGTAAACTGTAAGCAGGCGCCCACCTGAAGAACAAGGGAATATTTTTCAAGTAAACTGTAAGCAGGCGCCCACCTGAAGAACAAGGGAATATTTTTCAAGTAAACTGTAAGCAGGCGCCCACCTGAAGAACAAGGGAATATTTTTCAAGTAAACTGTAAGCAGGCGCCCACCTGAAGAACAAGGGAATATTTTTCAAGTAAACTGTAAGCAGGCGCCCACCTGAAGAACAAGGGAATATTTTTCAAGTAAACTGTAAGCAGGCGCCCACCTGAAGAACAAGGGAATATTTTTCAAGTAAACTGTAAGCAGGCGCCCACCTGAAGAACAAGGGAATATTTTTCAAGTAAACTGTAAGCAGGCGCCCACCTGAAGAACAAGGGAATATTTTTCAAGTAAACTGTAAGCAGGCGCCCACCTGAAGAACAAGGGAATATTTTTCAAGTAAACTGTAAGCAGGCGCCCACCTGAAGAACAAGGGAATATTTTTCAAGTAAACTGTAAGCAGGCGCCCACCTGAAGAACAAGGGAATATTTTTCAAGTAAACTGTAAGCAGGCGCCCACCTGAAGAACAAGGGAATATTTTTCAAGTAAACTGTAAGCAGGCGCCCACCTGAAGAACAAGGGAATATTTTTCAAGTAAACTGTAAGCAGGCGCCCACCTGAAGAACAAGGGAATATTTTTCAAGTAAACTGTAAGCAGGCGCCCACCTGAAGAACAAGGGAATATTTTTCAAGTAAACTGTAAGCAGGCGCCCACCTGAAGAACAAGGGAATATTTTTCAAGTAAACTGTAAGCAGGCGCCCACCTGAAGAACAAGGGAATATTTTTCAAGTAAACTGTAAGCAGGCGCCCACCTGAAGAACAAGGGAATACTTTTTCAAGCAATAATAAGCAGGAGTCCACCTGAAGAATGGACACAATCAAGTTATGCAAGATACAAGTTCAAGGCAACACAAGAACAAGTTGGAAGACATAAATAGGATCTTTTTATAAATCATAGAGCATAGTTTAGCTTCTTTATCTTTACCACGGTGTAATAAGAGGATCAGCAAGCAGTGACAACAAGCAACAGCAATAAGATCACAGCTCCCTGGTAGTCTCAACTACCAGACATTCCTGAACTACACTGACCTGATTCCTGTTTAGCCCAGGATATGTAGGCAATCCATGAAGCAGGATGCGGTCAAAACTTTCAAAAATGCTTCACACGGAATATGCGAATGGGCAAAAATCCCTCATTATTGCTCACTTATCTTTGCACTGAAACTTTGCGTGTTCCCGAGCAAAGAGGGGCAGCTGTGAGCATGTGATTTTTGCCCCAAGCAAATTATTCCAAAAAATATATAAAAATGATTTTTGTGTGAAAGTCGTTGATAATTGTGTGGAAATACCAGTATGTGTTTTTATTTTGGAAAATAAAGTAAAGAAAATTAAAACAAATACATTTTTATATTAATTAAAAAATACCAAAATATAAGAAAATTACTCTTAATTCTAGAAAAATCAGAAAAAAAAATTAAAAGGGAATACAAAGAAAATACAAAGAGATAATAAATACAGGAATAAAAATAATACAAGAAAATATGAAAATAATACAAGAAAATACAAAAATAATACAAATACAAAAAAATTGGACCTTGAAATTGGCAAATTTAGTGGCCCAAATAGACCAAGCCCAAAATCAAAGACTGGTCTGTCTATATAAAAATTCAAACGACACCGTTTAAAGAAATTAAATCTGGACCGTTGATTAATTGATCAAACGGCCCAGGAATAACGGTTGCATAACAAATAAAACGACGTCGTTAGTTTGAAATAATCGAGACCGTTCATCTGACTCATCTAACGGTTGAGGATGAAGGCATCATTTAATCACACGACGTCGTGTGATGTCAAACAAATCCTGGCCCTTTATCTGATCTGATCCAACGGTTGAAATACACCATTACATTTTCAATATATCAATACACCTCCTGTATATTCAACTCGTTATACACCTTCAACCTTATAACCCCAAACCCTAGCCGCCCCTATCTTCCTTCTTCCCTCCACCTGAGCCACCGGAACCCTACCGGTGGTTCAAGCCAGTCATCTTCTCCGTTCACCATTCACACCCCTGAACCCATTCCGGTCAAAAACCCCTCCTTCATTTCAAATCTATAAAAACAGTTCGCCGGAACCCTAGCCGGCGACCACCACCTTTTGAACCACCATCCACCATTAACACCCCTGAACCACCATGAACCCCTCTTTCACTCTATCTACCTACTTTCCTTCGAATCTGACCCAAACGTGTCGAATCTTGAAAAGTATCCCGCAGGAACCCTACTCCGGCGAATACACTTAACCCAAAAATTATCCCCATCAAACCCTAGCCTCTTAACTAAGATCTTTTCACAAAAAGAAGACTCGAAGAGCCTGTTTGAAAGTCCAACAGCCAAGAAAAGGCTTATGGACTCCTGATGACCGGAAAATCAAGAACAAAGAAAGAAAAATGAAGAAAAAAAAGAAAGAAGAAAAAAAGAAAGAAAAGGAAAAGGAAAACACACGGAAAAGCTAAGTATCCCAAAAAACCCTAATTTTCTCTACTGTGTTACTTGTTCTTGATTGTCTTTTCTTCGACTGTTTCTTGTCATCCTGAGTATAATATAAAATCTGTTGCATGCTTAAATTCTTTTGTTTGTACATGAAATCAGCTGTGGGTTCACATTCTATATGTTCTCTTTTCTGATTAAGTCACTAGTTAAAATCACATGCTTTGTAGCCACTTAGGGTTCTTACTTGATAGATCTAATTCTTGATTGAATGTTCTGTTAATGGATTCAACCTATATTCAATTTGTTCCTCTGAGTCCTGTTAATCGAGTATTTAATCATAATATGGCTATATTTGTAAGACTGCCTGATGCTGGTTATCATTGCAATGTAATTTTGACTTTTGACTTTTCTGAATTTCTGATTAATTAAAGGGTTAATTGGGTAATTAGTCGTAATTAGGGTTATGTGTGTAAGATTGTATAAATGTTGGTTATTTCTGCAACTTAGGCTTTGTTTGACTATGATTGAAAGACTGCTTAGTTGTGGCTATTTGTGAAATCCAATTTTGACTTTGACCTCTAAAGGTCTAATTGATTTAAGGGTTGGTCGGGTAAATAAGAATAAAACACAGGGGTTAAAAGGGAAGGGATAAATGGTATTCTATAATTAAACAAAAGGGGTAGGGGTATAAAAGGCAAAGCTGCCTGGTTCTTATGTAATTAGTTGAACAATAAAGGGTACCTTAGGTATACTAAAAGGGTAAATCAGTAGAAATTAATAGCAAGTGAGGGTAATAAAGATATTTAGGGTTAATTAGAATAATGTGGATGCTACTAGAACCTTCTAGCAGGGGTTCTAGTGCATTCACGGTTAAAATGTGTGGACTAAACTGAAAAATAAGTTGAAAGAGCAGGGGTGGGAAATCTGAATATTAATTTCAAATTTCCCTCCCATTTTGCTCTATAAATAGGCCCCTTAGGCCACATTTGAGAGAGGTTCAGAATTTTGGGGGTTCGAAAATTAAGTTCTGAAAAAATTGGAAAGTTTGAGAGGTTCTGAATTTTGAGAGGAGTGAGAGAAGTCTGAAAATACATAAAAAATTGTTTTTCAATTACTGTTCCATTGGTTTAATTGCAACTCGAGTGAAGAACTCTTGAATCCTGGTGTTTTAGATCACTGTTTTGCATTGTTTGGTTGAAGCTATTGGTTTTCTATCGTGAATTCAAGTCTGTTGCTGTGATATTGTGGTGTTATTGCTGTTATCACTTGGATTCCTGTCTTTTGGCTGATCTTCTTCTTCCTTACAACCTTAGAACTCATCGAATTTTCTCTCAATCTGACCAGGTACATTCCTGACTTTCAAGGATGTAATTGAAGCTTTGAAGAATGAAAATATTCATTAGTCTTCTGTTATTTCGAATTCTGTTCATGTTATAGATTTATAATACTTAGATCTATGTAATTCATTAGGACTTTATTGTATATTATAGACTTGGACTGTGTAAACTCTGAACTAAAATTAATGATACTGTAGAATCGTTAATTTAGATGATAATACTAGGTAGATCAGTTAAAATGATCACTTAGGTCACAGGTTTAAGAATCGTTAAAATTCAGAATTTACTTGTAAATTTTCGTCTGTTCTTAAAATAGAAACGTAGTACTTCTGTTAGTTAAATCATGAATTAGTAGTTGAAAAACATGAAGTAGTTAGATTTACATTTTTGTTTATGATTCTGAGGTGTTAAATTAGTTTTAAAATTCGTGTTAAGTTCAAAACCTGATATGAAACACGAATCAAATACGAATGAAATTCAGGATTTAATCAAAACATGTCAACTGTACAACTAGTTTAGCCATTCCAAATTAACAAGTAAAATCAGATAGATCTGAACCTGAATGAACACATATCTCTTAAATACAATCAGACTGATACAATTTGATAGCTAAACGTTGATAGATGAATAGAAAATCGGAGTTAAATTTTAGTTAAAATCTGATACTGAAGTGGTAATATTCATGTGCATATATACAACTGATTTGATAAAGAATGTTTGAACTTGTTTTGAATTTGGTTAACACTTTGGACGTGGTCTGGCAGAAGAAGCTAGATTCAACCGTGAAAGCTTCTAAGCCCATGAGATTTGAGTTCATAATTATGGACTGGGCTTTAATTAGCCTTGTGCACTTCTGTGCACTTCCTTTAAATTAGTCCGAATTCCAGGCCCAAAACATATAGTGGCCTGGATGTGAATGAAATACACAACAAAACTGCACTAAATAGTTATTTCGATTAGGGAAAAAACAATGATAGAAAACATAGCACGATCTAGGTTTAACCTTTAAAATACAATGAGATGAGCCTCGTTATAAACTAAGATACACGGGGACCTCAACTAATTGTTATAATATTTTAGACTCGGAAGGACCGTTTAGCTAATTTCACGGTCTTTCCCAAAGTAACAAGAGATAGATATCGTAGGCACAATTTTAATATACATTATTAAGTACGGGTGCACATTTATGTGACCCAAATCCGACTCTCAACAAAGTCGAAATGTATCTAAAGCCACAGGCGTACTGGTACGGTGTGGTTAAGGAATACAATTTCACGACGTTGCAATTCTTTAAAATTGAAAGGCGGAACATTAGTGCACATAATCGAAAGCATATAATTGGAATCAGATAAAAAATCAAATTCAACAGTTGAGCGACCGTGCTAGAACCACGGAATTCGGGAGTGCCTAACACTTTCTCCCGGGTTAACAGAATTCCTTATCCGGATTTTTAGTTCGCAGACTGTAACAGAGTCAAACTTTCCTCGGTTCGGGATTAAACCGGTGACTTGGGACACCATTATATTCTCAAGTGGTGACTCTGAAAATTTAAATAACTAATCCCGTTCCGACTGTCCTTAAATTGGAAAAACTCCTCTACGCCCTCGCAGGTAAGTAGCATATAGCAATTTATATGAAAAAGGGAGGTGTGACAGTCTCTTCGAAGCGCTTGCTGAGCACGTCCCAGCACGCGGAAGACTCTGACCACCCGTCGGGTCAAAACTGGTACTCGACATTCCATCTGTTGCCTCATCGTTATTATAATTGGCCGTAACGGCATCAGATTCTTGCCTGCAAGACCCTATCCCCTAAATCCCAGAGGCAACCGGTCCCGGAAGACCTTCGAAGGGTGCCGAAGCAATGCTTTCTCCCTCACCTTTAGCGCGGGGATTCCCCGCCGCGACTAAAGCCAGAACTGACAAGTCAACCTTAGATTCCTCGACTTTGGCTCTTTTGGGCTCCGACAGGTCAATCGAGGCATCCCCTTGCCTTTTCTTCTGCCCGCCAAGCACTCAGACATCCGCTCTAGCGTGTGACGCTTCCTTTATCAGTAAAAACCCTACCAGACCTACATAAGCCTAAGGGTTTGAAGCGCAGAATGAAGAGGGCCATCAGCAGCAAATTGCAATGGGATATACAGGTACAACAATGACTCAAGACTCACCATGATCTTTCACCTCCCACCGGGCTCGGGATAAATCCCACCATGCACAATCGTTGTACAGGCAAACCAAGTATAAATGGTTGACCCAATCCTGAAGATCCAATACCACCCCAGGGTAGTCCGCCCCAGCTAAAATAACAGAAAAGGAAACGATGGAGTTAGAAGCACAGGAAGAAACTGTCAAAAAGAAGTAGAAGCTCTACATCCACTTACGCACAGTATTCCACATATCAAGAAATGGCATTCCATCCGGCGAGATCAGGTCGGACATCCTCACTCTGACAAATCAACTTAACCACCCATGGTCCTAAAACTCCTCAGTACAGGTGAAAAAAGATCTCGAGGCTCGACGACGAAGCCTAATTAAACCACCCACAAAGGAGGCGAGGGTTGTACATCTGAATCTGGTGATTCAAAGTGAAAGGCATCCCCTCTACCTTGCCCAAATAATGCCTGATCATATTAACCATCCACCAGAATGAAGGATGGATCTGCCCCACGGTTACCTGATGACTCCGACAGAAATCAAGGATCACATGGTCTATCAGGGGCAAAGACGGCCCCAACGGTCATAAAGTTAATGGTTAGGTATACACGCTCAGAAAACCAGCCCTACAAGTCGTGATATCTTTATCCCGAGCAGGTATCTCCACGAGTACAGCATCCCCCCAGCCACAACCGACTTTCACTCTCCATACATCTATTATGGAGCTGATTAACGAGTTACTGGTTTGCGACACCCCGATCTTGAAGAAGGTCTTTCAACCCTGAAGTACGAGTTCATCGCAAAAGATCCCAGTACACACTCGTCGACTCGGGGAGGGGCCGTCACTTCACCTTGGGAGAAGAGCGAAGATGATGAGCCAGCCATATCACGAGAAACTACTATAGAAATGTTCGCCATCCTTGAGAAAGTCCAGAAAAAGGGAGAAATAAAGGGAAGACGTGGTCCTAGGAAGAGAACAAGGAGAAGCAAAAAGACTGGCTTCACAAAAAAGAAGTTTCGAATGGAGTCTGGATAGGAAGAAGCGAGCTTTTATAAAGGCATCACAAATACATTAAGGAGAGCCAACCGTCGTAGCCAGTATTGAAGTCTGCAGTAGCAACACCCGAGGTATATCTTTGTAGCCCGTAGCCACCCTTAGAGACACCTAGGGAAGCAAGGATTAGGAATCATTTCTCATCAGTTCCCGTAGCCTTCTGCTCTAAGAAACGCATATTACGCGGTAAAATCAGATGACTTGATTTTCTACTATCAAAAAGCTTTAGAAGCCTCCCTCTGGACCCCGAAGGTGGAAGGCCTCGGCGAAGTTCTCGGCTCAGGGCTCGTTGAAGTCTGAGTCAAATGAGGTAGAGTCTGAGGCCAGAGTAGAAGAAGAAGTCTCCTAGGCACATGGCTATATCTTGCAGGTTAATCCTATCTGGAGCCTACTGAGAGGACTCGCATCAACCCGTCCCATCCTTATACTATTGCAATTAATATACATACACTTTACAGAGTCCTCTCCCCTATATAAAGGGGACTCACCCCACCTTGTAAGGGTCTGATGTTGCTCCCACTTCTCTACTAAGCAATAATATATACCTCTCTCTCTCTCTCTCTCTCTCTCTCTCCTGAGCTATCTGTGTTCTGCGACCACGAGGTCGCCTTAGCATTTTATAGTTCTTCATTTGTTCTTCATCATTTAGCTCAAGATTGACGGTATGAAGCTTTGTATATTCATACTTATCTGTTATCCCTCTCCCGATTACGATCGATAAGGCTACTCTCGATAGGCCCACGGTAGGCTCACAGCCTAGCCCTAGGGTATCTACTGGCTTGCTTCAAGCCCAGGAACGTCCCCTACTTGTTTGGCCATCGCCCGTCTAGCTCGAAATTTATTGTTTTACTCCACGCTTAAAACTAACCACCCTTCCAAACTAGCTCGAGAATAGATCACGTATTTCTAGATGCCCATTTACAAATTTAATTGTTACCATTTTTCACGGTAAAAAGAGGTGTGCTAACCTTGCGATGTCATTTGTCCACGCCTTTTGTTGTTAATAATGATGAAGGTGGATATCGGGAGTGGGCCAATCGGTTGGTCCTGGTAAAAAAGTGTGGGAGGTCGACATTATTCCTATGGACTTTATACCATTCCCCGAAGAATCAAACTATATACGTTAGTGGAACATCTTGTTCTTTCCTAGATTCGTTCATGTTGAAAGCTAATCTCATAATCATGTTTCCTTCCTTTCTATAGTGATTTTATGGGTGCCAGGCGAAGTTCCTGATCTACCTGGTTGGGTCTGAAAGCTGGCGACCCACTCAACTTGCGATGAGCGCAGGTGGCGAGCCGCATCTCGGGGCAGGTGGGAAGCAAAACGTCATGGTGCGGGCGTATATTTCTTTTCCCTTGTCCCTTGTTTGTTAGGAGAGGCATTCTCCCTTTATTATGCATTAATATCACTATTGTAGGTGTCGGAGAGCCTCCAAAGGAGAGGTTGTGCCCCTCCAGTAAGGAGGAGGGGTCGTCGGCATTCGTGCCAAAGTATGCCATTGATAACCTGGAAATGCACTTGTAGGGAGATGGAGCTTGTGGTGAGGAGATACGGGGTTGGGCCGTTGAGACGGGAACATCTCCCGAACCTATAGTGCTCAAGGTTACTGGTTCTAGAAAGATCACTCCTTTGAATGGTCTTGTTTCGATCGAGGCTAACTCTTTTAGGGCCGAGGGGGCTAGATCGATATATATGAGCTTGGTTTTCGAGGAAGTTTTCTGACTTCATTTTGAGGTGAGCTTCATTGCAACCCTCCTAAATTCGCGTCTTCCTTTTCTTACCAAGTTTTTCATTTTGCAGGCCTTAGACAGGATTAGGTCTGAGCTGCTCCATCATTGGGCTAGGCTCCGGAAAACTCTGGATGAGGGCAAATCCTTTATAAGGTTAATTTTTCATCTATCTCACCTATATAAAAAGATGGAGGCCTTGGAGCGTCTTAGGGGTGAGTCCGAACAAATCCAAAATGACAGTACCGAGCTGAGAGCTCGGGCGCAGGTCCAAGCCTCAGAGGAAAGATGCATTGACTAAAATGTTAGTCCTTGGAGTCGACCTCCATTTAGCCTATGGCAACGTTTTAGTTCAAGCGGATATGATCGCCAAGCTTGAATCAAAACTTTTGAATGTTAGGGCTGAAATCATTAATGCTCGGGCCAAAGCGGTTTTCAACCATACTAGGGCCGATTAGGAGATGGCACTTCATTTGAAGGACGCTACAGATGCTCAAGCTGAGTTGAATAGGGTCCTTGATCGTGGAGAGAAGATCAAGGAACATTCGCATTGCTAATCTCGAACAAAGGTTATTGAGAAAATCAATGCCATGGGTTTTGTTCTCTCAGAAAAGTTGGCACAAGCGAGGACGGATGAGCGCGATGCTCGACTACTCTTGTCTGATGTCAAGGAGAGTGAGGATGAGGCCGATAGGCCATAGCTCTCGAGGGTAGGGCTTAGACCTCGTTATCCCGTATGTAGTACCTTTAGAGTACGTTTTATACATGGAGAATATATTTTTCCGTGTATGTACCTTAAATGAAAAATCTATTGTGTGGCTTTTTTGTTCTTTTGTACCTTCTTTTGTTTCGCTTATGGCAAGGTAGACTGGTTTCAGAGTCAATAATAATTATCAAATCCGAGGTATTACCGTGGGCTTATTAGGCGGGCCTGGAGGATCTCACGCCCTTGGTCAATGCGACCTTTAGTGTAAGCAGGCATTTTGAGCAAATACGCTTTTGCTCAACTATTTTGAATTGAGTCTCCAAGTCGGGTTTCAAATCGAGCTCATATATTCCTCGAGCTTTTTATGTTTGCATGGGCCGATGGCCCTTACGTTTTGACTCTCTTAGATCTATTTTTCGAGTCGGGCTACGACTTGAGCTCACTCGACCCTCAAGTTTTACTTTTTTATTGGGCGGGCAACAATGGCTCTTACTCTTTGCCCTTAGGAATATATGAGACCCTAAGGCTTGTTAGGCTAGCAACAATGGCTCTTATGCTTTTCCCTTAGGCATATATAGGCTTTATTTTCCTTCATTAAGGAATTTCCCAATGATTTTGCCTGACCTATCGTCAGTTCGGGAAGAACCTTAATTTCCAGTCGTTAGCGGCGATGTTCGAGCACCTCGTAAGATTTGGCTCGTAGGCTGAGCAGCGCGAAGCCTTATGATTTGGAGCTAAAAAGGTCGAAGCTCTTTTTCCTGTTGAGGGCAGCATGTTTTACCTATTTTTTTTTTTGAAGTAGATTCGAAGTAATGTCCTATGATTTTGTAGCGATGATCGAGCGTCCCCGAGTCGCGTTAGTTTGGCTGGTGCAACCGTATAACCGTAGTCATTTATGTCTGGCTGGAACTATTTTTTAATCCCGAGTATAGTAGTTTAGGCGTCTATATCGAGGTTATGCCTTTCTAAGGGTCTTACAAATTCGATACATCCTGAACTTCGTGACCGATTTTATGCCTATAATAAGGTCTTACAAAACTTTTCATACCTTTTGAGGTCTTATAGTTTTTGCTGATACTTTATGCAAGTATGATTCATGCCTTCCTTGAAGGCCTTACAGTTTGTGTTGTTGCTTTGTACAAGTTTTACAAGACCGAGTCTGCCCACTCGGGGTCTTACGGCCTCGGGTTTTTACTGAATGGCTATTGGTGATATTCTCTGAGTCATCAAGTTTATTTTGGCTCGACAGCTATTACTCATGAGCTCAAGATATCCTTATTGAGGGCTTACGACTTTGGATTTTCCGACCTGAGGTTGTGCGTGTGTAGAGTTCTTTGGCACCAGTCTCCGAGTATTTGGGACGCTTTATTTTTAGAGATAGTTATTGATTTTCATGTTGCCTTGTTGAGGGCTTACAAGTCTGGAGTTTCAACCCTGAGGTCGAACGCTACCGAATTATCGACGCCAGTTTCCGAGTATTCGGGACGTTTTCTGATAGAGAAATTGTTCTGGCAAAAAATGTTGGTTTTTCATTAAATTATGAATCATGTTGGTAAAAAACATTCTTTGATTTTTTTACACAAGTTTATGTGCCTCCACCATCGGGGGCTTGGTTTTGCGGACACGGTTCATTCGATCGTTTGGTCCAATACATCATTCTCTCATTTTGGTCCTATTTAACATCTCTTGGCTTTTCTGAGCGGACACCTTCTGAAAGGGCGTCCATCGGTGTTCCTGGTTGATAGAAAAAGAAGCCTTACGGACCTGTTGGATTCCGCCCAGGTAGCATATAGGTGTTTCCTCGCTAAAAATATTGTCGGCAAAATCATCTTCGGGACACAAGCTCGGTCGAAGGAAAAGAGTGCAACGGATGTCTTTAAAACCTTGGGGTCTTCGTGCTAGATTTGCGTATTTAACCGCTTTGACTGAGTTCCTATATAAAAGGATTAGTACGAAATATAAACTGAAAAGGTAGATGGTTATACCTCATCGCAGGATGCATTTGGCGACGTTCCGAGGTCTAGTACACCTCTGTTATTTGTAGAGAGGAATCAATATAGTCCTCCGCTATGTTCAATCGGGCTTAGGTGAAGATGTAGTTTCATTATCCTTAGGCACTCTCGAGAGTGGAGGTGTTTGCACCGGTACTGCATTGTGCACCGTGAACATTTCCTTTGCCATGTGTTGCTCCCCGTGGACAATTTTAATCCCATCTTTTGCTAGGAATTTCATCATCTGGTGGAGGGTGGATGATATAGCTCTCATGCGGTGTATCCAAGGTCTCCCGAACAAGGCGTTGTACCTCATATATCCTTCGATGACATGGAATTTGATGTCATGAATCGCGTCGTCCATGCTGAGAGTGATCTCTCCCTTTGTTGTCTCACTTGCCAGGTTAAATACATTAAGGACTCGAGTGGCGGGCACGATTTTGTCTAGTAGTCCGAGCTGCTCTACTACCTTCAACTTGATAATGTTGGCCGAGCTACCTAGGTCCACGAGTACACGTTTTATCTAAAATGTATTTACGAGGAAAAATATTACCAATGCATCGTTATGAGGTTGACACAGGGTCTCAAAGTCTTCCTCACTGAATGTGAGGGCATCTTCGGGTACGTACCCCCGGGTTCATTTTTTCCTTGTGATGGAAATTTTTATCCTTCTCATCACAAGTTCTTAAGGAGCGTTGATCCCTCCTAATATCATGTGGATAACGTGTCGTGGCTCGTTCACTTCATTCTTCTTGGTTGCCTCCCTTCCTCGGAGCTGATTCTGGCTCGTTCACTCATGAATTCTTTGAGATGACCGTTGTTGAGTTACCTAGCCACTTCATCTCGCAACTGGTGACAATCCGCAGTCCTACTCCCATGCATGTTGTGAAATTTGCATATTAAGTTATGATTCCTTTGGAAAGGATCCGACTGTACTGGCCTGGGCCATCTGGTATCCTAGATTTTGCCGATGGCAAACACAATATCTGAAATGTCACCAATAAAGTTGTACTCCAATATGTGCGATGTTGCTCATGTATTTCTATCGAATCCGGCTCTATGAATGCACCCTCGGGGATTCTTCCCTTTGTACGCCCATCGATCGTTGCAGGGCGAGTTGTGTATCGGAGCATTTCTTTTGTCTTCGGTGTATGTCATATACCTTTCTTTGTTCGGCTTTGACTATTTTGCTAAGAGCATGTTTGGGTATACTGAACCCGAAAGGGCTCCCAATGGATCATCCTCGATCATTATCTTTGACTAGTATCTGTTGTAGACATCCGACCAAGTTATGGAAGGATACTCGATCAAATTTTCTTTTAGCTGTCGTTAGGACACAAAACCTCATTCGTTCAGACCCTGAGTGAAGGCTAGTACCGCCCAGTAAGCGGATCTCGGGGGTAGTTCCATTCATTCTGTTTGGAAGTGAGACATGATCTCTCGCAGCATTTCATTCTACATTTGCCTAATCTTGAATACGTCAGAGCTAGATTATGGTACCATATCATGGCCCCTTTAAGAGTGTTTCCCCGAACTTCCTCAGTAAGACGAACTCGATCTCATCATCTTTTATGTCGTTTCCTTTTACTGCGTATGCATAGGCAGTGACGTGTTCATTAGAATCTGAGGTCCCATTGTATTTTGGGTGTTCCGACATTTTGAACTTCTTTGGAATGGGTTTCAGGGCCGCTTCTTCTTAAATGGCCGCTGCACAAACTTCCTCGAGTCTATGCCTTTCAAGGTCGGGGGCGCGCTCGGTATTTGGTCGACCCTGGAGTTGTAAGTTTTGACCTTCTTGTCATTTGTTTCTATTATCTTCTCGCCAAACTCGATCCTTTTGGTGAGATCCTTGAGAAATTTCACGATAGTGGGGTCGGCTGTCGAACCATTATTGCTCAATCTCTCCGGTATCTGTTCGGCCGGGAGAGTTATTCCTGGTGGTAAGGTGCTGGGAGTTTTTGGATGGCTTTGCAGCTGAGCGAAATCCAGTTGTTCTGCCTGCAACATTTCTAAGATAACATGAAGGATAACTTCATGTTCTTCCCGAGCTGAGGTTTTTTGGGCTTCCAGTTGATCATCTTGTTGTACGCTTCTATCGGTACGTGAGGTTTCGTCGACCTGTTGTGCATCTTCTGAACCTTCATCCACTGGAATCGATCCAGGCGCATTATCGGGGCTCAGTGGTGGTGCGCCAACGATCGAAACTACTACGCCATTTTCTCCATGGCTTTCGAGGTTATTGTTCTCAACTCTGTTCACTAAGCCAGACATTTTGACTTGAAATCAAATATCTTGGACAAGAAGAAATGTGAAAGATAACTTGCATTGTATGACGAGACTAGTAAGAACATAATCACTATTATTTTTAACCCAACGGTGGGCGGCAAACTATTTACCGTAAAAATGGTAATAATAAATAAATTTGTTAATGGGACTCTAAAAATATGTGATCTCTTTTTATGCTAGTTGTGGAGCAGTTGATACTATGTGTGTGTAGTTTGAGGGTGAGACGCGAGCTAAAGTAAAGCAGTAATTGAACCGATAGATAGCCGTTCGGGGCCTCAAGCGGGTCAATTTGAGGCCTCGAGGTCGAGTCTCGAGCTCAGGTCGAGCTATCAAGGGAAATCAGGGAAGGGCTAACAGATGCAATAATATTAAGGGTGGCTCTTTATAGCTAAAGATAAGCAATAAATAAGAAACAATTATGGAACAAGTATGAAAGATAATGAGATAGAACAACAATGTCGAGAGAGTATCTTAGAGAGAAAGAGAGAAAGTTATCATATATTCCATGTAGAGCCTTAAGAGCAACATCAGTTCCGTAAAAATAACCAGAATCCCCTTTATATAAAAGGGGAGAAGTTTACACGGTAAGGCACACATTAGCTGTAATGGTGTGGAGATGGGACAGCTGATATGACGCCTCGAGTAGGGCTTAGAATAGCCTGGCCATACTTTGTCAGACTTAGTCACAATAGATTTAGCCACGTCTCGAGAACTCCTACTTCTACTTTAGCCCCAACCAATATCCTCCCAAGGCCGAGTGTCGATGGGCCCCGAGGGAGAAGACTCGAGCGCATATTTGAAGCCTCGAGGATTTAAGTTGATCTTCCAAAATACTCAAATGACGAGAAATTGGACACTCTGATTTTTTCATATATAGGTGGGATTTGAGGACTCGAGCAAGTTTGTGTCATGTTTTGGGAATGTATGGTATGAATGGATGGGGTCTCGGGGGCCTCGTGTGTGTTTCTGATGGTCTCGGGCCATTTTACCATGTTCGGACTGCTGTTTCTAGTGTTTGGTACTTTCTTCTTCACAATTTCAAAGAAAAGGTCGCATTGGGGAAGGCCTCTTGGGCGTCAAATAGTTTTTGCTTTACTTTCATGAAGAAAGACTCGTGTTCGCGAAGCTTTGGGCGGCAGAGTATCACGATCAAGAGGGAGAGGTCGTGATCCCCTAGAGGGTAAGGTAAGAGGGAGCACCAGGTGATTTTTCCTACGTGTTCGCAAGAGTTTGGTCGCGTTCGTGTAGGGATTGTAGGGTTGACCACTGCATTCACACCCGGTGTGTCACGTTCGCGAAAAGCAATTTTGCAACTTGTCAAGGTTGGTTTTCGTAATCGCGAGGGCTTGTCTGCGATTTCGAAGAATGGAATTTGTTGGGTAGGCTTGTTTTATTTTGAGTTTTCGCTCATTTCTTCTACTTCTCACATGGTTTGGGAAATTTTCGGAGCTCTTCAAGATGATATTTTCATCATCTATGGCAAGGTTAATAATTCCCACATATTGTAAGAAAATTACATTTATTCTATAAGGATTTAGACATAAAAATTGTCAGAAATTGTGAGATTTTTGAAGAAACCCAGTATTTGGTATTTTTTTTTTGACTACAAAATTGGACATGGAATTAGGAATCAATTATATATATTTGAGGTCATGGTATTACGGTTAATGATTATCTTCAAAATTTTCAGAATCTGGGCACGTGGGCCTGAAGGTTGAATTTTTGAGCGAAGTTGAGAATTGTTATAAATTATTAAATTATAAGCATTGGAGCACAGTTTGAATGGATTGCATGTTGTTTGACAAGTTTCGGATTAATGGGCACCAATTTGAGTTGTTAAAGAGGCATTGAAGTTGGTTATAGAACTTCGGAACATGGTAAGTGTCGTGTCTAACCTTGTGAAGGTAAAACTACCCCTAGGTGATATATTTGATATGTGCTACTTGTTGTGGGGGTTACGTATGCACGAGGTGACGAGAGTCCGTACATAGATAATATCATGTTTATGTCCAGGTAGACTTAGGATTTTATCATGCAACCTATGCATTATCTAAGTTCAACTTGTTAGTTTAATTGGCTAAGACTTATAAATGAAATTTTATTAGATATCATGTTAGATCGAATCTCATTACCTCGAGTTGTTGGCAAGATATTCGAAAATTGGTAAAAAGTCATGATTCGTTTTTCTTTCATTTTTATATTGCAAACACATAGCCCGTAATTCAATAAGTTTCATCTCTTGCTGGGGATTGGGCTAAATGCCTCAGTAATATATGTATATACGAGATGCATCCATGGATCGGGTCATACGACCATGATAGTGTATGTATACAACTATATTG
Organism: Nicotiana glauca; assembly: GCA_026770625.1. Lineage (NCBI taxonomy): Eukaryota > Viridiplantae > Streptophyta > Magnoliopsida > Solanales > Solanaceae > Nicotiana > Nicotiana glauca. The sequence continues at coordinate 22,794 of MU781239.1, forward strand.
ATCGGGACGAACGACCTCGATATAATTCGTGCGTAAAATCGCTAAGAGTCTAAATACCTATGAGATTAATCTCTTGATTGGGGACATGGAAATTTCATGATATTCCCTTGCGAACAGAGATCGGATATTTATTTGACAATTCTTATTTGTTGAGATGGCATGTGCTATATGGAAAGTTTAAATTGATATTGCGTTACAGGCTCATGTTGATTACTGTCTTTTATTCTATTGATCATGTTGTATTTCATGCCTGCTTATGGTTCATGCATATAATTTATTTGACCACTAATAAGTGTCAATGTCGATCCCTCGTCACTCTTCTCCGAGGTTAGGCTAGATACTTACTGGTTACGCGTTGATTTACGTACTCATGCTGCACTTCCGCACTAAATGTGCAGGATTTGACAGGTTCCTTTGATGGTCATCTTGACGCATAGGTGCAGCTGCTGAGGGGACTTTATAGTGAGTTGTATTCTATGCTACGCACCACAACCCTCAGAGTCTCCTTCTTAGTTGTTTACTTTATCCTGTCTATTTTATATATTAGACAAATATTGTATTATTATTATACTCCTTAGTTAATATTAGCTCATGCACTTCTGACACCGGGCTTTGAGATACTCTGGTGGTTGGTTATGGTTCGGCTTGATATTTTAACCTCTTATTTTATGTATTACTAATATTTTAAGTATTCATGATTTTTAAATTCATTGAATTCTTTATTTATTAGGAATTACGATTTAAAAATAATATAATGAATAATTGAATTAATAGTTCACCATTTGCTTGCCTAACGGCGACGTTGGGCGCCATCACGGCCTATAGTAGGAATTGGGTCATTGCAGGATTAAATCTTGATTACCTATTCACCCCCAACTCTGATATATTCGAAGTCCGACCTTAATTAGGTCTAAATTTCAATTTCACAAAATCCATAATTTCTACCAAAAACTCCAATTTCTACTCTATACAATTGTAGATTTAATAGTGAACATTCATGAAAAGTAATGAAAAACATGTTAAAGTTACTAAACTATGATGTCGGGAAGAAATTTCTCTCAAAAAATCACCCATATGGAATGTAGGTCTAAAAAATGGAATAAAATAAGCAAAGTCCCGAAATTTCTAACTTTTACCCAGCTGCTTGTTCGCAAATGCAAACAGCTGGTCAGAATTGCGAACCAGCCCCTGAGCTTCCAATATCGCACATGTTCACAAATGTGATCCCAGGGACCTCCGCAAATGCGAAATATTCTTTTCAAATGCAGAGCAACCCTATTCCCTCAGAGTCGCAAATGCCCTAACAAATCATAAAAGCAAAGACCATCGATCCGCAAATGTGATGCATACTTCGTAAAAGTGAAGTGCTCAACCCCCAGCCTATCTTTTCAAATGCGAGCATTGTATCGCTGATGTGGGACTCGCAACTGCGAACAGAACCTTGCAAATGCGAGATATGCTGACTAACAACACCAGCAAATTCTCATTCATACCAAAACCATCCGCAATCTATCCAAAACTAAACGGGGTCTCTCGGGCTACAATCAGAAAAATCAGACAAATGTTTTATCATCATAAAAACTTGCTCGTAAGCTTAAGTCATCAATATAATATCTAAAATCAAGAATCGATCATTAAAACTCAATATTTTTAAAGTTAAACTCAATTTTCCAACTTTCTATATAACGCGCGGAAATGACATTGTGTCAACCGGAACCCCAACTAAACATGCGTACAAGTACATAATCATCATACAAACCTACTGAAATCATCAAAATACCGATCTGGGATCGTTCACCAAAAACATATGCCGTGGTGAACTCTAGCCATTTTAAAGTAAAAAATTATATTTTCTTTAAAAACTCATATTTAAAGTTTTCAAAAATCGACACGGACCATGCACACAGCTTATAAATCAACAAATAGAGCTATGGAATGTCTCGAAATATAAAACGGGGATCTAGTACTCAAAATGACCTATCAGGTCATTACAAGATTGTGCAACCCAATCCATAGATGCATCTCATAATACTGTCGAGGGATGAAGGGCTCGATAAATAAATGTAACTCATAATCCTGCTGAGGTGAATGACCCGCTCCCATAAGACTAGTGTTGTGGTGATCAACGTGATCCCATAAGAATAGTACAACCATCAATGGGTCATCAGCCCGACTTGCAAATACACGTTCCAGTTAAGAAATTGAGAAACTTTTGGACAAATAAGTACAACACAGGTAAAGTCCGTAACAGAAAGCATAAATTCCACGGCTAATCAAGTAGGGTGCCAAGTTTCTAGAATACCCAAGGTCTATACTCTATGCAAGTCTAGTCATAGGCTAAAACATGAGTTGAAGCATTTGAACATGTACGAACAAATCAAGTAATAATGTAAAGCATGATGTGATTCTAAGTCTACCCGGACTTAAAAAAGTATCTAGCATACACACGGACGCTCATCGTCTCATATGTGTGTAGCTCCCATAACACATACCACATAACAATTATAGAACATATGGAAGTAAATTCTCTATTACAAGGATAGACAAGAGACTTACCTTTCTCCAAAATCCGATAATTGGCTCTGTAACACCTCAAACAAATGCCAATTTGAAACTAGTCAAAGAACGTACAATCCAATCAAAACATACTAAAAACTCATAATTTAACAATTAGAAACAAATCCTCAACCCTAACAAAAAGCCAACAAAGCCAACTCTCGAGCCTATGCGCCCAGATTCGGAAAAATATAATTTATTCCAAATTTCATGTCTATTTTTGTGGTCAAAACTAAAAAAATACCATTCTAGGTCAGCTTCCAAAATCCCACATTTTCCACCTCAAATCACAAATTAACAATCTTAAATGCATACATATTCATGAAATATAATCAATTGTGGGTTAGAAATACTTACACTCAATAGGAGGGTGAAATGGCTATTCAAAATCATCCCAAAATTAGTTCAAAATTAGAGAAATGAGATGAAATGAACGAAGTCTCCATTTTGCAACTTATAATCTGTCGAGCTGTTCCTCTTCGCGATCACAGAAATGCCCTCGCAGAAATACACGAACCCAAGAGACCATTCGCGATTTCCAAAACCTACGTGAATGTGAGCCAAGCTTCACAAACGCGAAGGCCAATCCTTCTAGTCTCATATCTTTCTCTCTTTCGCGACCGCGAATGACTACATGTGATCTCGATCAAAAATCTTCCAATCTAGGGCAGCCTTGCTAATAGATCGCATTCGCGACCTTCACCACCAATTGCGATTGCGATGCCTTTTGACGATCGCGAAGAACAATTCTTTTCCAGCTCCACACAACACTCTTTGATCGCGATGCATACCAATTACACCGTAAACCAGCAACTGCAAATCAAAGGAAAATGCTCCAAAACCATCCTGAAACACACCCATGGCCCCAAGGACCCCATTTAATCATACCAACAAGTCCCCATACATTATCTAAACTCATACAAACGCTCGAAATGCCACGAATTATGTCAAAATCAAGAATCAATGCTCAAACTCTTTCTCTAAAATGCGTCTGAATCATACTTAGCTATTCCAAATTACGATCAAACTTCACACACAAGTTCCAATAAACTAAATTGACCTGTGCAAGGTCCCGAAATACCATCCAGATTCTGATAAAACCAAAGTCCTCTCTAAGTCAAACTTAGCAAATTTAAAAACCTTCAAAATGCAAAATTTCGAAAATAAACATTGTATGTCTACCGAACCACCCGATGATCAACCTGAATATAGGCTTAAGTCCAAAATCACCTTATGAACCTATAGGAACCTTCAAATTTCGATTTCGAGGTCGTTCACCCAAAACATTAACCTATGTTGCCACTTCCGAGTTAATGTTTTTGAATTGAGAATTACTCTCCCAAATCAATTTCGAATGTCTCGAGAGTCAAAACTAACTATACCCACAAGTCATAATGTATAATATCAAGATACTCGAGGTCCCAAATACCGAAAGATATGCTAAAGCTCAAAACGACTTGTTGGGTCGTTACACTCTTTCCAACTTAAACATATGTTCGTCCTCGAACGTGCTAAAAGTCATTCCAAAGTTCCCAAATTACTGTATAACTCATCATACACATACTTGTACTACCTCAATGCATATATTTATATTATTGCAACCTGACTAAATAATCTTCCTTCGATCTTACCCTCCTAGCCTTAGAACCCAAGTCCGACATTTCAAAATGTCCTAAGCGATTAGATTCTTGTATACATCACTATATCATTCCCCAAGGCTTCATCAAGTAATAAGTATAGACCAAGATGTGGCCATATGATGTTCTCAATTTCTCATACATGCATAACCATATTATTTGCCTGCAACAATTGCTCCTTACTGAATACGATAGAGATAACATACCCTTCATTGCACAAAACCTTATGCCAAAACCTTCACAACACTATATATGATTGAAATAATGTGTAGGAACTCATAATCACCTATCAGAACTACAAGTCATGGAGTTCTCTAATCCGACAAGAACAATTATCAAATTCTGAGCTAATATTGGTAGCCTTGTTATAAATGATGAAACTAATGTGTAAGAACTCATAATCACCCATCAAAACCACAAGTCATGGAGTTCTCTCATCCGACAAGAAACATTATGAAATTTTGAGTTAACTATTGGTAGCCTTATTTCAAATATACCTTATCCAAATCCGATTGCATTAATTCTAGGCCCAATGACCCTATCTAATCCAGTACAAGTTTCTCGACTGACATGCCATATCAAATTCCACTTATAATCTCATACAATGCGATTCGTGCACAAAACAAGCCACAACTCGAATATAGCACATGTACCAGAACTACACGTAACAAATACAACAACCAAAGAAAATGCTATGAATCTAACCCACGGAGGAGAAGCAAAACACATGAGATAAGTACAACAAATCATATTCAACCTCTCATCCTTGCGGCGTGCAACTCGATCCATACATGATACCATAACAGCATGTAACTCAATCCTAATATAATACTCGTGGCGGCGTGCCACCCGATCAACACATAATAATCTACATGAGAATAATCATCGAGCCAAAATGCTCATACTCTCTAGACACACATATATCAACAATAAGCATGCAAAACGCATAAATATAACCACAGGAAGACAAATATCATAATGTTCTACGGAAAAGGCCAAGCACGACGAAGGTGCATAAAACAAATCAACATCCCTAGAGTATATATTGCCGCAAGTCTTGCACAAGACCACAACTTGCTTTTGAATAATCCAATAGTCTCACTACCCATCATGCCATAAAAGAGTAACGCAAGAAATAGACTAAGGAAGGAATAACATCCACTTCATCCGACGACACAGCCGTGGAAAATCTAGCATTGAATGAGCGATCTAATCCAGTATAGAATACACATTCTCATTAGGCCTAACAATGGGCCTCTAAACCGATTTGGATCACACCAAAATAGGCCATAGTCCTTCCAAAAGCATACAGTGACCTAACCAAGTCACATACCACCAGCTGTAAAATCTCAAAACACACCTCCATAGTCCACACCCAAAGGAAAAGTATGATGCATCGAAACAAACTCTCTAGTTTGCGAGATAACTAGAATATCCATACCTGAATCTTGATCGCTCCTACTTAAATGTTTGACACATTATGTGTACACAGCCGTACTAACTAGAAAATATAAACAAATATGGCTACTAACCATGCTATCTTTGAAGTGCTAGATAAGCATCCACAAATTAATACACCATACCTCTTCCCCAAAACACACCATTCTCGAGTGACACTAAAATAGTGTTAGTATACTCCTAACATATAAATTATCTCCTGCATCCTCGAACTCATGGAATTCTTGTTAAAACTGCACCACAACCTTGAGCCTTCAATCTTAATTCCACATAATCATGCTATAATATGGAAATACGAGAATTCCATTATAAATTCTTAATGGCAAGTAAAATAAGCACTACATCGACTAGAAATCTTTCACTTAAAATATTTTAGGAGAAAAATTACAACACACAACTGACATCCTATACCTTTAAAAATACATCAATCTCAAGCAGTGATCAAAATCGTCATAAACTCTTCGGGACCCGTTTGCACATAACCAAGCCATTATGACCGAATCCTTCGAAATCACCAAGTCACACAAACTGCCAAGCCTGAAAGTATTGCCAAAAATATCTTGTATGGTCTTATCATACCGTAAGAACCGATCATTTCCCTTAGCATGTTAATCTAAGCCATTGCAAAACTAACCCAACTTCTTCAGATCCCTCTGACTTGAATTCATGATAACACTTTTCTTTCCCAGCACACTATGGATCTCAATCAACACTTACCCCAAGTGACCTCAACACAAGATCACGTCATCTTGATACCTACAAGCCATTTTACTTCCTCTCATGCACTCAATAGTACCTCAAAATGATACGCTCGTTCTGAAGAGACTTTCTACGAAGCCAAAACTATTTCTTCCTGCACTTTAACACTATAACGCAAAACCAATTATAATATAAAAATACTCCAAGTCTCTTTCAAAATCCGCTGCAAAATTCAATCCTTAGCCACATAACAAACCCAAAAATCCTTAAGTATCACACCTTGAATTTTGAACCCCCTAGAACCATCCTTGAGAGTCTTCCACTCTGACGTAGCTCAACATATATATCCAATCAAGCCAAATGAGTAGTGCTCTGTTAGCACATGAATACTGTAAAAAAAGGAATCGAATGAATCAGTTTCCTTGCACATCATATACGCAAAGGAATATCAAATCTAAGCCATCCCACAACCCTCATATATCAATAAGGAAAAATATAACACACATCTACAAAATTTCTCGCTAGATTTACCCATGATGTCCTCTTCCTTATGTCATAACTAATCCACAAACGTACCGGAACCTAGAAACTACAAAAACACATGACCATATGATCCAGTCATCCATAATAGGCTCCCAAACATAGTTACCGAAATCCATAATGACTTCTCTTCCTCAGTTACTATGATCTCTCACTATTACCCAGGTGAATTTCGGATAAGCTCATGTCGCGCTAATTATAACACACCCTAAATTATCAGCTCCAAATTCACACTCAACCTTATGACAGTCATGTCATTACCTCAAGCGATCCAGACCCATATCGCAGTACATACAACCCATTGGATAAAAAGAAGAACTCTTTATAGGAACGTTATCAGAAAATCATGCAACCCCTAACCTTCTTACAAGAGATAGCCCATATGTGTAACCTCATATCGACATCCTACAACTAGATTGACATGGTAGTAACAACTATGAAATCAGTTAATCCTCTTGAGTCCACACTCATCCACCAGCCGTAAGAATCTATTTATTCCATCAAAATAAAATGAATGTCCAACAACATGTTCAAAAAATGAGATTACATTGCATCTCAAAATGATAATCCAGCATTCATATTCTCTTTTCATTCCAAGCAACATCTTTGTATCCCATTCAAACTTCCTAGGTGTAGAAGTTATCACCAGAATGAAATGCACAAACTTAGTCATTTCTCCACAATGACCCAAACCACAGTAATCTTCTTAAAGCATGTAGCTACCCTACCACCAAATCCATAAAGGCACACTCCCAATTCTACTCCGATGTAAACATATTCCAAAGCAAATCACTTGGTCCTGCTTCTCATACTTGACCTGCTAATAATTCAACCATTCGAGACATGTGCCATTTTTAATCTTTCTCCACCAATAATAATGTCTCAAATCATGATCCATCTCTGTAGCACCTGGACGAATGGAATATCACAAAATTTTAGCTTTTTAAAGGATCATCTCCCTTGAACCACTAACATTGGAAATACAAGTTCAATCCTGATGTCGCAACATGTTATCATCTCCAATAACTGCTCCTTAAGCACCACCTCGTAACACCATATTCCGAAGGACAAGAAAATTAAGACCATCCTACTGACGAACCTTATAGTGCTCAAACAAAAATAACTATGCATTAACACAAGCGAAAACTCCAACAAGTATTAAAATACCCAATCCCGCAAATCTGTCGGCCAAAGCCCGAACATCCATATCACAAATTCCTTACTTGCGCTGGAATTAAATACCGAACTCCTAATAAAGAACCGAATAATCCTCTTCCTGAAGTATTCACTACTGCGACACATAAGTAAACAACCTATCATTTACACTAATATTGCACGATAACAATGTGTGAAACATAACAATACATCGTGTACTTCCATGAACCTATAGGCAATAACAACACTGGACTAAAATGACTGAACACCCTTCCATAAGTCAATGACAGTTGCCCGCCCTCATAATGCAGGGAAAGCATCTCGCAACATATCTGTAGCCTCAACACAACTCGTCGGTGCCCAACTGATATCAAGTGCTTGACATCGCATTCAAATAAGTATGAAGGAACTCAAGATATAAGCTTTAACTAAAATGAAATCACATGATAAGGAATCAAGAGAAGGAAAATTCTCTTAATGGTCTAACAGTCTCTCAAAGATAAGTATAGACGTTTCCATATCAAATTGCACGACTCTATTGAACTTGCTCATGACTCTTGAGACCTAAATGAACCTAATGCTTTGATACCAAGCTGCTACGACCCAATTTCTACCATAGGCCGTGATGGCTCACAACGCTACCTTTACAGGAAAACAATCAATCAACACACCATCTGATAGTTCATAACATATTTTAGAACACGTTATGAAATAATTAAATGAGATCATTCTATTTTCATAGTATAAAACTAATATTATCTTCAAGGATATGTTAGAACATGATCAACATATAAAACTGCATGTCATAGCAGAAATGCAACCAAGAACAATTGTCTAAATCCCCAAAAGTTAGTGTCACAAGTGCATAAGCATCTACTGTAATGTATAATACTACTACAACTGTATGAAATAGTAAATAGAAAAAATTTAGTAAATGAATAGGACGGTAACTTTGTGTTCTACAGATCATAACATGGAATAAAGCTCACTATAATGTCTCTTAAGCAACTTTTCTTATGTGGCTGTATGACCGCCAAATGTACATATCTCAGTACCTGCACAATTAGTGAAGAACTGTACTAAGAGTATGTAAATTAATATGTACCCAGCGAGTATCTAGTCTAACCTCAAAGAAGTAGTGACAAGGAGTCGACATCGATACTTATTAGTGGTCCAAAAATCAAAGTACAATAAAAATAGATAGGTATGAAGCATAATAAGTAGCAACGAAATAGATAAATATGTATTATATGGTCCTCAACACAAGAATAAATATAAAATTATCAAATACTAAATACTACCTCGGATGGAATATATGTGACCAATATCAAGTTAAATCGAGTTAGGATACTCATATATACACCGACTCCCTATCCAAATATAAGGCATGATTCTGTTGAGGGAAATGGCCTGATCCCATAAACGTGTTTCATAGAACCACCGAGGCGAACGACCCGATTTCCTAAATGTATCTCATAATACTGTTGAGGCTAATGAACCACTCCCATAAACGTGTGCTAATTGACTGCCGAAGTTCTATGACCCAATCCATATATGCATCTCATAATACTATCGAGGGATAAACAACTCAATTCATAAACGTATCTCATTATCTTGGGAGACGAACGACCCACTCCCAAGGAATAGTTCGAAGGCGATAAACCCAATCCAATAAGATTAGTGTAACTTTCGACGGGTCATAATCCCAACTCGCTAATATACGTGCAAGTTAAAAAAATCAAGAAACTTCCAAAAATATAAGTATAGTAAGAGCAAAATCAATAAGAGAAAGTATAATATTTCGTGGCTAATCAAGTAGCGTGCCAAGTTCCTATAATAGCTAAGCTCGACACTCGATGCAAATCTAACCTTATGATAAAACATGAATTAAAGCATTTGAACAAGTATGAATAACTGAAGTAATACGGTTAAACAATGGTGTGGATCTAAGTCTACATGGACATAAACAAGATACAAACATACACTCAGACGCTTGTCAACACATTCGTGCATAGATCCCATAACACATAGCACTTAGCAATGGTAGCACCTGCGGGATAAATTTCCTATTACAAGCTTAGACAAAAGACTTACCTTGCTTTTAAATTCGATAATCGGCTCTCTAACACCTCAAACAATGCCAAATGATCCAAAATTAGTCAAAGAATGTATTAACCAATTAAAACATACTTAAACACTCGTAATTTAATAATTAGAAGCAAATCCTCAACCCATACGAAAAGTCAATAAAGTCAACCCCTCGGCTCACGCACCCGGATTCCAAAAATTTCATATATGAATATTAATCATAGTACCATGAACTCAAACATATAATTTATTCTATGTTTCGTGTCCAATTTCGTGATCAAACCTCAAAAACGCCATTCTAGGCCATCTTCCAAAGTTCCATATTTTCCACCTCAAATCATAAATTTCCAAGGCTAATACATATTCATGAAATATTATCAAAGTGAGTTAGAAATACTTACCCTCAATAGGCGGGTGAAATGGCTCTTCAAATCATCACAAAATTAGCTCGAAACAAGAGAAATGAGATAAAATGAGCTAAGTCTCAATTTTGCAACTCATAATGTGCTGAGTCGTTCCACTTTACAATCGCGAAAGTACCCTCGAATCGCAAAGGCCAACAGTGCCTCAGCCAAAATATCCTTCTTTCTGAAAGCGAGGGACCACTCGCGATCACCAAAACATATGCGAATCCAAGAAAGCTCTGTGAACACGAAGGCTAATCCTTCTAGTCTCAAAACTTACTCTACAGTAATCGCGACTGAACTCACACAATCATGATGAGAAATCTTCCAATAGAGACCACCTACGCTAACACATCGTGTTTACGGCCCTCACCACGCGAATGCCCAAGACCAGACCATCAATCACAATTCGATGACATTCTGCGATCACAAAGAACAATTCTTCTCCAGCTCCACACAACACTGCATGATCGCGAGACTTGTTCTAGGATCGCGAGACCTGCTCCACGATCGCAATGCATACCAATTACACTAGAAACTAGCAATTGCAAATTTAAGGGAAAAGGTCTGAAACAATCTCAAAACACACCCGAGACCCCCAGGACCCCATCCAATCATATAAACAAGTCCCCATACCTTATCACATTCATCCAAAGTTTCAAAACTCCTCGAATTTCATCTAAAGTAAGAATTGATGATACAAATCTTTCTCTTAACTTTCAAACCTTCTGTATACGGTGAAAATTAGAGGGTCCGATTTTATGGACATTATGACACCTCATAAGCATTTATCTAGGAGGCTCGAGGCTCAGCTCGAGGTTCTACCCGGAGGGTTGTCAGTGCTCGACCTCGGGGCAGTGCAAATCTATGGATATGATGGCAAAACGTGGAGTTCCCAAGGCACGTGATTAAAGATGACCAAGTCTATTAGGCTAGTACAAGCCCTTACCATGGCATTAAATGGTTGTATCAGCCACATATCTTTCTATTAAATACATCTTTGCCATCTTGGGATTTCCCTTGATATATAAGGGGGGGTCCTTGTCATTTTATAAGTGATATAGCATACAACATTCAATACACGAACAACAACATTCCCTACTCTCTAACTAAAATATATTCCCATTTGATCTTATTACTTACATTTATAGCTTACATTAAATGTTAGCTTTCCGTCGACTTTCCACGGCCTAACATATAGCTCGACCTCGAGGACCCATAAAACATAGCTCGAGGCCCCGATCCTCAGCTACCTGGTTTGTTTGAACACACTGCCTTCAAGCTTTCCTCTTATTTTCTAGTTTCACACTTAGTATTTACTATCTAACAACTAGTATTAAAATAAATCACGTATTATTAGAACCACAAAATCAATTGTAATTACCACTTTCAAGGTAAACCATTTGGCTCCCACTGTGGGGCTAAAAATAATAGTGATTATTTTTTTGTTGGTTTACTAAATAACGCAAGTTATCTTTCACACTTTTTCTTGTCCAAGAACGTTGGATTTCAGGTCAAAATGTCTAACTCAGTGAATGCACATGAAAACAACAGTCCTAAAAACCATGGAGAGAATGGTGTAGTTGTTTCAGGTATTGGTGTACCACCACGAAACCTTGAAGATGCACCATAATCGATTCTCGTGGATCTGGTCTCGTGCAACACCTAACACGTCGATATAAGCTCCCACACTAACAGGAGTATAGCCAAGAGAAACAACAAAAAGCTCAGAAAATCCCAGCTGGGGAGGAATGAGATGTTAGCCTTCACATTATTTTCGAGATGTTATAGGCACAACAACTAGCGATAACTCAAATGCAGAGCCACCAAAAGACACCAAGCACAGTAGCACCGAAAATGACTCCTCGAGCCAAACAAGTACCAAAAAGATCAAGCAACAACGGGTCAACATCCGAACCTGCTATCATAAAGATGCTCGAGGACCTTATGAAGAGGATTGAATCGAGCAAAAGGAAGATAGAAGCCAATGACAATAAGGTGGAGACCTACAATTCAAGGGTCGATCAGATCCCAGGCGCACCCCAAAACCTAAAAGGTGTAGATTCAAAGAAATCTGTACAAAAGCCATTCTCTTCTAACACTGCTCCAAAGCCCATATCGAAGAAATTCAGAATGTCTGATCTCCCAAAGTACAATGGAACCTCGGACCCCAACAAGCACATCGCCACTTACACTTGTGCTATAAAGGGGAATGACCTAAAGGATGACGAGATTGAATCTGTCCTATTGAAGAAATTCGGAGAAACACTTTCAAAAGGGGCCATGATGTAGTATCACAACCTAGCCCTGAATTCAATAGATTCATTTGTCATTCTGGCATATTCTTTTATAAAGGCACATGCCGGTGCCATTAATGTTGCTACAAGAAAGTCCGACGTCTTCAAGATCAAACAAAAAGAAAAAGAGATGTTGCGGGAGTTTGTATCTCATTTCCAAATAGAGCGAATAGAATTACCACCAGTCTCTGATGACTGAGCAGTGCAGGCCTTCACCCAAGTTTTGAACGAACGAAACTCGATAGCTTAAAAGCAACTAAAGCAGCACATGGTAGAATATTCCGTCGTGACTTGGTCGGATGTCCTCAACCAATATTAGTCAAAGATTAGGGTCGAGCACGACCAACTAGGAGCCCCCTCGAGCTCAATATATCATAGCAAGCTCTTGGCAAAGGAACCAAGGCTAAATAAGGAAAGGTATCAGCCATACACTGAAGATCGAAGAAATGCCCCAAGGCATAACACACCCCAAAATGATTGAAGGACGGACTGAGGTCAGAATACTCGAGGACTCATGGGAAGAGTCAAATTTGACAGACATACAGGACCAACGGAGGCACCACAATTTAACGAATACAACTTCAACATTGATGTTTCAGATGTTGCCTCTGCCATCAATAAAATTAGAGAAACCAGGTGGCCAAAACCCGTATAATCAGATCTGTCACAAAGGAACCCCAACCTGGTGTGCGAGTTTTATGGCACGCACAATCACAGGACCGAAGATTGCAGACAGCTCTGAGAAGAAGTAGCCCAACTAATCAGCAAAGGGCACCTTCGATAGTTCCTCAGCAACCGAGCCAAAATCCATTTCAGGAAAGAGAGGCAAACAGATAAAATGAAATAGAAGAACCACAACATATCATCCACATCATTGTTGGGGGAGTCGACATCCCACAGGAACCCATTGTCAAACGAAGAAAAATATACATCACCAGGGAAAGGCGAACTCGGGGTTACATATCTGAGGACGCTCTCACATTCAACGACAAGGACATCGAGACCCTATCTCAGCCTCATAACGACACACTTGTAATCTCTTTTCTGGTGAATACATTTCCAATTAAATGTGTACTTGTGTATCTAAGTAGCTTGGCCAACATTATCAGGTCGAGGGTGATGGAGCAATTGGTGCTTACGGACGTGTGGTAAGAGTTGAATTGGCTAGTATATTGATTGTTATTGTGAAATTAATTGATTTACATATATATACACATATTCGTGAAGGATGTGCCTCAAGGTGAACAACGTGCCAATCTTTATAATTAGAGAATGATGAAAAGTACAATTATTTGTTGAAATACTTGGGCTATAAGCCGAAACTGAAACAAAGAATTATTCATGTTAGCTATGTGCTCACTATTTGTGATTGCAACTTGA
>MU781239.1:40008-97337 GCA_026770625.1 Nicotiana glauca
GAGCCCCTTATTCTTCCATGGGGCTGCATGGTGTATCTTTTGTAATTACAGTTTTCTTTCATTTTGAGGTATAGCCGGGGCCTTGTTGCCGGTATAGTCATGCTTATGTGTTGTATCTTTAGAGGCTCCAAAGACACTAGTGTGGGTTGTGTACGGGTTTTGGGGAGTCCCCTCTGTGTATATGTCGTAATCCTAACTTGTGATCTCCTTAAGCCATGACTCTAATAGAATCCATGAAGCTAACTTATGAACGGTAAAATATCACGATATGAAATGAACTAGTAATGTGGTATACCCTGTGTATTATCGTTCAAATTAACCAAAGGCATGAGTTTCGCATTCATAATGAGTTGGGGTAGAAAGCGTTCGGTAAGGATAGCTCAGTCGGGTTCACTTGATTGAGCGTCGGTCGCGCCTCCCGAGGTTGGGGCGTGACATATATTTACAAGGGGTGTCTTTACAAAGCCTTTCCCCCTAAAAATTCATATACAAAAACAAAAAGGAGAAGACGACATGAGTCTATTACTCGCCCTCACTACTCTCTTGATCATCTCCGGAACCCTTGTCCGAAGTGGCCCAAAATACCAATTCTTCCTCCAAGGTTTGGGCTTCCTCGATCTCAGCTGAAAGATCAGTGCCTTTGGCGCTTGCTTCCTCGAGAGCCTTCCTCCTTGCTTGTGAACAAGCGTAAGCAATTGCCTGATTCAGCTTCTTCTCAGCTTTCTCGGATATTTCCCCGGCTTGTTCATTTGTGGTAGTGGCATCTTTCATGCATGAAGATGCATTTTCTTCGGCCTCAGACTTGGCCACGAATAGTGCAGCAGCCTCATTCTTAGCATTTCGAAGAAGATCCTGGGTCGATGCCAACTCCACCCGCGAAAGGACCCTCTTTGAGGTCACTACCTCAGTCTGCCCCTTCAGCTTAAGGATCTCCACATCCATGGCTCCAGCCTTTTCCCAGAGTTGCCCCGCCAGGACATCTTTTTGCATAATATGCAAAGGCAAAACAACTTGGTAAGCCTTGAGTTACATGAATAAAGAGATGAGTTTAGGGATGTTGTGTTACCTGCTCGGCAAGGTCATCCCTTTCCTGGCACACTCCCTCCAAACTTGCTCGATGATTTCTCAACTCCTCTCCCTTTCGGGCATAAGAGGCATTCGATTCCCCATCAGCTCCGAGGTGAGCTTCTCGAGCTCCTCCCCATAGCTCGAAAGATCATCTTGAAGCCTAGAGAAGGCATGATCATACATTTTCTTAGATTGCAACAAAGCAGAGAAGTGAGAAAGTCAAGGGCAAAGATTTAAAGCGCAAACGTTATGTCAAAGAATATCACCTACTGCTGAAGCCTTTCCGCCTCCTCGCTAGCGACGGTAGCATTGAGATCAATGTCATCATTGACAAGGTCTCCGAGAACATCTTCCCCTACATGAAAGGCCCCCACACCGGCAGTATCAAAGTCCTGTGCATCCCTGATCTCTCTCGGTGAATACGAAGGGCCCTAATTAAGGCCACCCAGGCAATGATTTCTCTAAGGGTCTCATCTTTCCCCCCACAAGCTTTGAGTTTAGGACCTCCGGAATCACTAGTAAGAGGGTTCATTGGCATAGGCTGAACCATGTCTGACTTGAAACTCATGGACTATACCTGCACCCTCCTCGAGGGTCTCCTCAGCACGGGTTTGGTCCATATCGACCACCCTCAATTCGGTGGCCTTCCGCCCAACAACTTGCAGAGCATTTGTACCTCGTCTCTTCTATTGTACCAAAAAACCTTCATCATCATTATCATCTTCATCCTCGGTAAGGGGACTTGACACAGCAGTCGAAGTTAAGACCTTGGCGTTAGCCCGAGGCCTGCAAACTTTAGGTTTCTCTGATTTGGGAGACTTAGCCGATGCCTCTTTCTTCCTCTTCTTACTCTTTCTTCCTCCATCCCCTAGGCCTGCACAGGCGTGATGCATCAAACTTTTTAGATACATAGGAAAACATGGTAAAGATATCAGTGAAAAATATAACATTCACTACACGAAAAAGGCTTTTTAGGGACCAACATTTAGCGATGAGGTGCGAATCTGGTCCCTAGAAGTACAGTAGTAAGGACGGGAAATTCACTAGTCCTTAAATCTCTATTTTTTCATTGAAATATTAAAGAAAAGTAAAATTAGTCTTGATATGTGTTCCTTATTTAGGCCTATTTTCCGTGCGAGAAAGTGGCGCCACACCAAATTGGAATAAAACATAAAAAAAAATATATATTTACTCTAACTTTTATGAAAACCTAATCTGCCGAGTTCTCTGAGTTCTCTCAAGACTCACCTCCCTCACTCCACAAAGAAGTATAAACCCTAAATCTCCTAAAACTCCTTAAGCGAAGGTACATGTACTGAAACTAAATCAATATTTTTCTTCTATCTCTTTTAAGATAGGTCATCTTAAGATGAGCCTTTGTTTACTACTCATTTTTTGCAGATTTGGGAAGAGTATCAAACTGAAAATCTTCTACTCATCCATCACAAGTAAGCACAATTTCTTTCTCTGTATATCTTTTGAGTTAACCTTTGTTTAATATTTCTCAATAGCCCATTTTTGCAGGTTTGTGAAATCTTGATTATTTAATTTTTTACTACTCAATTTTTTTTTTTACAATTAGTTATTTTTCAGATTACATTTTCTTGCGTGTCCTTTTTTGAATTTTTTATAGAAGCCTATGCTTTGTTTGGTGTTGGTTCTTCCTCTATTATGGTTCTCTGTTTTTAGATATTGCTTAAGTGTAACTATAACATTATTTGATATTTTGTAATAATATTTTTAGCTACTTAACTAGACAGGAAGGAAACCATAACGTAGCTCCCTACCACATAGAAAGGGAGCCACAGAACAAATGTCCAAATGTAGAACAAAAGAATCTTCTGTCACTTTACACCTTGTTAATTAGTTTTTTACTTATCCAAAAAGGAAGAAGATAAGTTTGTTTCAGGAATAATTGAGTTTGATGATAATACACTCTTAACCAGTACAATTATATGTGGATTCTCATGGCTTCTATATACAATGAAGCAGCTATGGAAAATATTGATTATTGGTCAGCTTGCACGTCTTTCATTACTTTTTGGCATTTGATTTTTTAAAGATTTAACTTTTGTACAGGGAGTGCAAATAATTATTGCAGTATCAGTGTAATTTAGCATGTTCCGCCCATGTGGGTGCAACACCCATACTTTGCAGGAACATTCTAACTCTCAAGGATTTGTGCAATTGTTTATTTTTTATATAAGAAATCATATCTTTATTTCATTTTGTTTAGATTGTCAGTGGGTGAGTTTTCATTGGAGCTTTGTTGCTGTAGCATTTAAATTATTCTTAGTTCCTTTTGGTTTTTCAGTGCTCTTATCTTAATTCAGTAAACTTTCTTCTTTATGTTAAGCAGAGAAGAGGAAAAAATGTTTATTTGGATATTAGTATTGCATGTCATTGCGATTCTTAGTTGTGTTATGGGATATCTTTTGCATACCACAATTACTTAAAGTTTGTCATAATGATAAAAATAACTGAGAATTTGTGTTATGTATTTGAGGTGATTAGAATAGAATTATGGTATCTATTTTTTTAGGCAAGGTAATGTGCATACCATGTTACTTCTGTACAACAGTTATGGAATTCCAAGTAGATGATTGGGTGTTCTTGAAAGTATCTCCCATGAAGGAAGTCATGCAATTTTGGAAGAAAGGGAAATTGAGCCCAAGGTATGTCGGTCCATATCGAATCGCTCAAAGGATAGGACAGATGGCTTATAGGATGGAATTTCCCCTTGAGATGTCATTAGCGCACCCGGTGTTCCATGTGTCTATGTTAAAGAAAGTAGTTGGGGATCTATCCACCATCATGATAATTGATACTATCGAGGTCAATGAAGAGTTATCGTATGAAGAAATTTCGGTTGCTATCTTGATAGGCAAGTCCAAAAATTGAGGAACAAGGAAATTACTTCAGTTAAAGTATTGTGGTGAAGTCAACAAGTTGAGGAAGCCACATGGGAAGCGGAAAAAGAAATGAAAGAGAAATATCCCCATCTATTCGAACAAGTCAAGTAGTTGTGAATGATTGTCTTCAAGCAATTTGAGGTTGTGTTTAGATTTGTGCAAAGAAACCCCATTTTCCTGAAATTGCCTTATTGTTGTAACTTCCCAATGTGTGCCAGATTGCAAATGTTATTGCTATTTTGGTAATGTGCAACCCTTGAAGTAAATGAAAATTTTGTGAAACTTATGTAGTAGGTAAATGATTAATGATAGTGTAGTTTGGTAATGATTAATTGAAGCATTTCTGGCATGTTAAAGTGATTGGATTGTATGGGGCTCATTGAAGTGACCCAGTTGTGTGCAAGTAAATGGCATTGGTTGAACCATGTGAAATTTGTGGCATAAAGAGAATGAACTACATGTAAGTTGTTTAAAGTGTATGAATATGTACAGGTCATTGGGGTAATGAATTGTATACCAGTTGTAGGGATAACAGAAACTGTGTAACGGTGCTTGGAAATATATTTTGGGGGCTCTCTGACAGGTAGATAGACCTAATTACAAAGAAAACTCTGCCGAAATTTCTAAAAAAATTGGGGGTTAGTCAAAATTTGGTATTTAAAGATGTGTAAGAAAAGAGATAATTTAAACTAAGTATTTGCGGATTGACTCCACTTATCATTCGAGGAAGAATGGTCTTAAGCGGGGGAGAATGTAAAGCCCCGAAAAATTTTCGCTAAGTAATTCAAGATTTCGAGGTGCCAAGGTAGGCTAATTATTTTAATTTGTATGAAAACGAGGACTAATGATATAATGGATATCAATTGGATATGGTAATAAGTGTATAAGTCATGAAATACGTGATGTGAGGTACAAAGGGAAGCCTAAGTCTAAGCCAAGTTGGAAGATTTTATAATAGGCTAAGATTTCAAATGAGTTTGCACAAGTCCTCGCTTTGGACGAGTATATCTTCGTGTATATAAGGAGTTGTGGGATGAACAACATATAAAATTAAAGCTATTTGAGTCTAGTTTTCGACGCATCAAACCGTTGTCATTTGGAGGTGTATACAGAAAGTTATGACCATTTTTGTGTCCCTTCTGTCGCCAGCGCCTTGGGTAGCGCCGGAATTTTTAAGCTACTGGAATCAGCGCCGCAGGCAGCGCCGACCGCTACCTGTGGCGCCTGAAATAGCCTATAATACTCATTTCGGATTTCATTTTTACCCATTTTATTTGGACGAACTTGGGGTTCTTCTTTAACCCTCTCAAGACCTTCAACTCACCCAATCTTCAAGGCAAGTAATCTCCATTATCTTGGTGTGAAATTTCATCATTTCTACACTAGTATTGATGAAATCTACTCATAAAATCCATAGATTTTCAAGAAATTCATTCAAGAATTCAAAGGAGGATTTTGCAAGATTTCTTCAAAAAGGTAAATCCTACACCTTAGACTTACATATATGGATATATTATGGGAATATGAGTATGAATTTAGTGTTTTAACTCTTAGTGTAGTGATTGGACGCCATAAATTCCCAATATAAATTCATAACTATTGTAGAGATTGAAAGGGTGATTATTTGATAGGATTTGTTGGTTGGGTGTGAATGGATGGTCATACATAGGTTGCTGGAAGTTATAAATTGTTTAGGAATGATATTGGAATAAACTGTTGGTTAAAGGTGATAGTTGGATTAACTAATACTATGTTTTTGAGATGAAAAGATTTATACCTATAAGGTGTTTGATAATATACCTAAATAGTATAAGTTATAGAATTTGTTACTAATATTGTTCTCATTGAATGTTGTATTGTAGATTGAAGTTTCTTAAGTGTTTTGGAACATTGTAGTATTATTTAGGGCCGAATTTGAGGTATGTATGGCTAACTTTAACCTTTGTAAAGTCACCCTATTTGGTGTACGAGAAATTGGTACGTGTTATTTATGTAAACTATTTCTGAATCTTGGTTGTTTCACGGGTGTTAAGGCAAGATGGCCTATTTCATGAATTCTTGTGATTTATATGCCTTGAACACTGTTGGTTATAAGTTCCGATATGACGGTGTGAATAAATGGCAACAAACCAAGTGTGTGTTTATGTGTTTATGTTGTAAGGGCTGTGTAATTAGTGATGGAAAGAAATCATAATTGATGTAACTGAAATAACTGTGGTAATATCATGTGTGGCTTGTCGTGGGCAATTATCGTCGTGACTCAAATTGTATACGGTTTGTTGGATATGATGGAAATGGTATCGAGGTTAATGAAAACTCATTGTGAAATTTTTATTGTTGTTGTGAAATGATATTTTGGATGGCCTGAAACCATGTGATTGAATTGTGAACTACTGTTGTTGTGTGAAATGTGATTGTCCGATGGGATCGGATTGCACGCTGTAACACGAAGTTATAAGGTGTGGGTTGTGGTGATAAGGGTGGCCGAGGTAATAAGGGTGGAAAAGTGATCATAATCACTATTGAAATGAAAATGTATGAATCTCTTGAGTATGAAATGATGTTGAAAGGGGGAAATGAGAGATTGTGCAACTTGTTGGACTTAGTTGTTCCTTTCATGTGCATTTGATTGTTGATTCTATTAATGTTTGTTATCTATGTATTGATTGATTTTGGGGTAAAATTTGTTCATACATACTAGTACAATTCAAATGTACTGACGTCCCTTTTGTCGGGGGCGCTACATTTTTATGATGATTGTAGGTGGTTTCATAGCAGGTAATTTAGTAGTGCCTCCTCTCCATCCCATCAGTTGCATTGGTGAGCCCCACTTCCTCTTGGGGTCATGTGTGGTTCATGCAACCTTCTTTTGAGTTTATTGTGTATTGTAAGGAATAGCCGAGGCCTTGTCGTCAGCAAGTATTGGTTGAGTTCCTAGTATTCATAGAGGCTCCGTAGACACAATGTAGATTGTGTACAAAAGTATTTTTGTGTAGTAATGGTACGGTTCGGAATCGCGGTCCACGTTGGTAAATGTTGTATGTATTTTGCAAGTACTTGGTATCAATGTTGGAAATGATAAAAGGTAGAAATGAACTCAAGTTGTAAGTTTATGCTTAAGTCTTAAATTGATATTTCAAAAGAATAATGTATATTGGAATCACGGGGTAACATGTGGGATAGGAAAGGCAATTCCAGGTCCGCTTGACTTGGGTCCTCCGGTTTAGTGCCAGTCGTGTCCCTCGGTTTTGCGGCGTGACATTCACTCTATGCGTGACGGTCACCATGCTGATGTACCGAGACACCTGCTCACATCGGTCTGGTGTAGAAGAGGGATTCTCGATGGAAAAATTTGATACAGTATCAAATTTGGTAGGTGTACATTGCTCGACAGTTGGCGGTACTTTTGGTTTACCACCGGATAGGCGAGATGAAGAAGTAGTGCCCTTTTTCTAAGGTACCGCTCTAGAGGTTCTAGCCATGATTATAAAAAAAGGCTTCTGAGAAAGAAAGTGAGGAGGCAAGCGCAGAAAGGATAAGAATGTGGAAGATGATGAACTTGGCTCTAGAAAATTGAAGATATTGTAAAAGTGTGAATGACAAAATAGTTTAGGTATTTCATAGAAGCCATATAGGTAGTATTTAAGAGCGGAAAGGTCAAACCACTAGCAGTTCGTGGGTTTTCTCGATAGTCGTGCATACAGCGACCCCTACGCAGTCTTTGAGTCATGGAATTTAATGCTCTGACGGGCTGACGTCAAGATGGTAGTATCAAAGAGGTAAGAGTTCAAGACTGTTTCTTATCATTTTCACTCTAAGAAATGCATGGACTATCTATATACGGTGAAAATCAGAGGGTCTAATTTTATGGCCATTATGACGCCTCATAAGCATGCAGGAGGCTCGAGGTTTGACCCCAAGGGTTCTCAATGCTCGAACTCGAGGCAGTACAAATCGATGGCTATGATGGAAAAACGTGGAGTTCCCAAGGTACGTGATTAGAGCTGACCAAGTCTATTAGGCTAATAGAAGCCCGTACCGTGGCATTAAATGGTTGTATCAGCTGCAAAACTTCGTATTAAATGCATTTGTACCATGTTGGGATTTTCCCTGATTTATAAAGGGGGTCCTTGTCATTTTTTTAAGGGATATAGCACAGAACATTCAATACAAGAACATTCTCCGCTCTTTAGCTTAAACATATTCTCCTTTGATTTTATTACTTAAATTTATTGCTCACATTTATTATATTTCATTGACTGTTCTTCATTTATTACTCACTATTGATCATAAAAAGACCTCATCAAGGCCCTTAGAACTGTTAGCTCTCTGTCGACTGTCCACAGCCTAACGTATAGCTTGACTTGGAGGCCCCGTCTAACCTAGCCCGAGGCCTCGATTCTCAGCTACCCAGTTTGATTGAACACGCTGCCTCAAGCTTTCCTCTTATTTACTATACGTTAAGAGTATGGTGACTATTAGAGATAAGTGGGTACCATTAAATGCACATGAATCCAATGACTTGAATAGATTGACTGCACAAGATAGCTATCATGTAGAGAAGGCATTACATAATACAACAGCTAATAGGACTTAGGGAGTTAACACTGTGAAGATGGAAAATTCATTTCCAACATGGGCACATAAAGGTAAAATATACAAAACATGGCTTAATGCTACAACCGTGGCTTAGAATATCTTTGTGGCCAATAAAATAATGCCATCAATGAACTATGTTGAGGCTTCTGCACCTCGTACTATTCTCATAGCGGCTATTATGTACAAATGGTCGGTGGATGTGGTAAAATAGTAATGATGGAACTAAGGGAGAAATTCTCAATGAGAACAAGCACCATGTCATTTCACGGATTCCAAAATAGCCTCTTCAGGAAGTATAATGTACCAACTCCTCCTTCGGATCGCAATTTTGCCATGCGCCACTCCAACAAAAATCTTCTACCATATAACTCCTGATCAATTGTTCAAGATGCATAAGCAGAAAAGTGATCTGGGCATCTCATCATCCAGGCCATCACCTATTGCTCCTTTGCCTAGTGTTCATAGTGCATCCGCTACATTTTCTGTTGCTTCTGATGCCACTACCAGTGCAGCTGCACTTCTTGCCAGTACAGTGCCTCCAACCACTTATGAGGCACTTTCTTCATCCACTAGTACACCCTGAGTGCTAAGTGACGATGTGAAATAACTGTTATAATCTATGGGCTCAATGATTTTGGACACAAATGAGAGGTTGCGAGCCATGAATCATCTAGCTGATGCCCCTTTTCCGCCCAAGTTGTAAAATGTCAAACCTCCTAAGAAAACACTAATTATTGCACCCATGGAGAGCATGTTTATGGGTTTTGCAAAGTTTTATAGGAAAAAAGCAACAAAAGAAAGAGAAGCAACTAAGACTGAAACAAGAGAAGTATGAGAAGAACAACATTAGGCAAGCTATGCTTGATAAACTTCAATCTTTGAACAGCAAATTTCTTGTCCATAGAGAGTATAGTCCAAAATACGATACCAGGCTCAGGAGGTAGAAGAGTCACAGTGTGGGTCCATCAGGACTACAAGATGACTCCCAAATTTTTGGGGATGACACCTGAGATACAACTTTGAGCAAGGATGATAGAGTGGAGATTGAGCTGCTTACTGCTGAGTGCACAGTTGCTCCCGCTCACTCTCCAATGAGAGTGGTATGGAAACTCTATCGAGGAGAGCATAGTATTAAGGAGCTTAGATCAACTCGGCTGCCACCTCACTCAGATTGAGGGAGCACTTATTTTCCTACCCTTGCTTATATTTTGTTTGCATTGAGGATACTGCTTAGTTTTGACGGGTGGAAATTTCTGGAGAAAATTTTGTTTTGGATTGTAAATAATGGTAACTTGAAGTAATTTAGTTGTTATTTGAAGTAGTTGTTACTTTGAATGCATAGCGAACTTCACATTGCTTATTTGTTATCTCCTTTGTGTTGGTTATCTCCTTTGTGTTGGATGTCATTAAGTAATTTCATATTATGCATTATGACTTGCGGGTATAGTAGGTTTTCACTTTAGGGAGGTTCAAAGTTGACTTGGGAGAGGAATTATCAATTCGGAAACTTTAAGTTGGAAGAGGCGACCAAAGTTTGACTTTTGAATAAACGACCTCATAACCGAAATATAAAGGTTCATATAGGTTTGTATAGTGATTTTAGACTTGGCCGTATGTTCGGGTTGACCATCGGATGGTCCTAGAGATATTCAGTGCTTATTATCGGAAGTTTGCATTTTAGAGGTTTTTGAATTTGTTAAGTTTGACTTGGAGTAGACTTTGGTGTTTTCAGATTTTGGATGGTATATTGGGACCTTACACATGTTCATTTAGTTTACTAGAACTTGTGTGTCGATTTTAATTATAATTTGGAATAGCTAAGTATGATTTGGACGCGTTTGATAAAATTAGAAGGTAGAAAATGGTAATTACAATTAGATTTGATTTTGTAGTTCTGAAAATACGTGATTTATTTTTATGCTAATTGTTAGACAGTAGATGCTATGTGTGAAACTAGTAAATAAGAGGAAAGCTTGAAGCAGCGTGTTCAATCAAACTGGGTAGCTGAGAATCGAGGCCTCGGGCTAGGATAGACGGGGCCTCCAGGTCAAGCTATACGTTAGGCTGTGGACAGTCGACAGAGAGCTAACAGTTCTAAGGGCCATGATTTAGTAAGAATCTCTAATAGTCACCCTACTCAATGAGTCTTGTTCTTCTTTGCTTAATGCACCAACTTCAGCGAAGATCACACAAGAGCATCTCATTTCTGGGCCATGATTTAGTAAGAATCTTTGCTTAATGCACCAACTTCAGCGAAGATCACACAAGAGCATCTCATTTCTGGGCCATGATTTAGTAAGAATCATCCAGTTTCTCCTTACCAACTCATCGTAAAATGCAAGAAGAGCCTTGTCCATATCTATCGATATGTAAACTCCATGATCATCAGCAAGTGCTCATTCTTTTGGTAGGGGTGTGGGTACTACTAGTTCGTTAGGAAGAAGTCTTATTGTGTACTCAATTTCTTGCACAACTGGTTGGTCTACAATTTCCTCTTGAGATGCTGAAAAGGGTGGAGCCATAGGTGGAACAGGGGCTGTTGTGAGTGTGAAGCAAGTCTAGAAGATTTGCCAGTGACTTTAGCTTTCTTCTTTGCGGATGGTGCAGCTGTTGGTGCATCCTTTCTTTTAGTTTGCTTTTGTGGAGCAGAGGATGTAGAGTGTGAAGCATGGGAAATGGTCACTCCCGCAGGTCAGACATTTGCTCGCCGTAGGCTTCCCTTAAAGGTGCCCTTCTTAGTCCTTCATCACCCTTATTGTCTTTCTTTTCTTTGTCCAACCCACTTTGTTTGGAAGCCATTTGTGCCTAGAACCAAAATCACTCAGGAGAAGCTAGTGCAAAAATTATTAACTACTCTAAGTACCCTAAACTATACTAAAATAATGAAGAAAGAAGTTTAATAATCCAAAGGAAGTAAAAGAATACAAAAGGAAAAGATGCAAAAGTCTGTGTAGATGTAAGGGCCAGTTTCTTCAGACTTTAGACTGGCATGAGGTGTTTAAACATGTCCAAATACTCCAACTTTGTGATCCAATTTCGCATGGATTAGCACAAATGTAGCAACGATTTGAAGCTCGACTCACTTGATAGTACATTAGTAATGAATTAGCAACAAGAATCGATATTCACATGTCCACAATGTAATCAAAGATCAGCCTCGAAAACCTTCAGTTGCAATTTCAACTCTAAGTCAATTCAAGTTTCTATGTAAAAAATTTGCTCTCTATCTCAACTTCCCGCTTCAATTCCTTTTAAATTAAGCAAAACTACCATAAAATTGAAGTTTGACTTTAATTACAACTCTTTAACAACGAAAACACAACAAAAATTGGGCTCAAAATCAGCCAATTTCAGAAATCAAGCTCAAAGATCCCCTACTTAGGCGAGTTCAATGGGGTAATTCAATAAATACCTTATATGCAGTTGTGTAACTCAGTTTTCAACGGCTACTACAATAGTCTCCCAACCCCAAAATTTAATCACATAAAATTGTACTCCACAATCGCCCAACAACAGCAAATTCACACTATAAATCAGAAGAAAACATCTCAGCAAGAGACGTACAACTTAGAGCAGAAAGGGACGAGAGAAATGGGGTAGTAACAGGGGAAAAGAAAAGTAGCGAGTATATTGAAATAGGAAGAGAGAGAAAGAGATTTATGCATACCTGAGAAGTTTAAGGTTGAGAACCTAGAGGAGCAGAGCCAACGACGAAATTGTGATCGGAGAAGAAGTGGCATGGTGGAGTGCCGTGGGTTATGTGTGTTTGCGTTATATGTTGTGGCTGCGTAGGCTACAGGGAGAGAGATTGTGTGGGGTTGTAAAAGAAAGTGAATGGGAATTTTTTTGTAATTGACCTAAGGTAAAAATATAAAAAGGCTCAGACGTTATTTGGCTAATGTTATAAGCGGGTCAAAAGTAGCTTATAAGCACTTCTAAGTTTATCTAGGTATTTGATAAAGTTAAAGTGCTTATAAGCCAACTACTTATAAGCCAAAAATAAGCCATAAGCTGGTCACCCCCAGCTTATCAATTTTTAGCTTATAAGAACTTTAAGTTTGACCAAGATTTTTACTATTTTATCCCTAAAATATTTCTTTTAGAAAAAAAATTCCTACATCGATACTCACTACCTGACGTATTTTTTCATAGCCCTCCCCACCCCCCTCCCCGCTTTCAAGTCTGCAATTCTCATTGTCTATTTGAGGTATGCAAATTCTATATTCCTTTGCATTTTTCTATCTAAGTGATTGTGTATTAATCTTTGAACTGTATGTAATAAACGGGGACATATCAATTTTTTGATTTATTGCTTTCTAAATGTTGTGGTGATGAAGACAATGTTTCTCTTCAAGTATTTTATCCTATTTAGGTTTATTCTTTTACTAAGAAACTTTTGTCAATTTATTAATTATTATAAGTTTTGATTATACGATTATCATAAAAAAATTATATTTATCATAAAAATTATCTTATCTAATTACAGTTGTACTTAAATAAAATGACAAATAAAATATTTTATATTTGAATGGATCTGGAATCTAAAATTTTGAAGAAATTACGCCCTTATAAGTATAAACAGTGCTAAGGTTATTCAAGTTATTTTAACAGAAAAAGAGCTTATCAACACTTTTTTATCAAATACCACAGCACCTTATTATCAATTTTAGCACTTGTATCCAAATATATAATTGCTTATTTATTAAATTAGTTTCAGCACTCAAAAGTTCTTATCAACACCTAATGCATATCAGCTACTTCAAATCAGCTAATCCAAACAGGCTCTTACCTGGGACCAAATTTTAATTTGGTCAACCTTCGTCAAACACTTGCGTAGCCCTTTGAAGCCATAAGTAGCCTTTGTTTTTGCTACATTGTGTCACCTAGGGGTGGCATTTTAAGCCCTAGCCCAACTAACCCAGCAAATAATGGGTTGGGCATGAGAGAATTTAATTGATGGGTCATTTTGGGATGAGCCCATTTCAACCCGTAAAAATTATTTGCCCAACAGTAACCCGTTTAGGTGTCACGACCCTAACCTCGAATCCACTCGTGATGGCGCCTCTCGTGAAGACAAGGCCAGCCAGGTTAACCCAATTCATCTTTCAAAACAGTTAATCAACACAAATAGTCTAAACATGATTTAATAATACAGAATAGTGGAAATATCATAACAATGCAGAAAAATCCAATCCGACATAGCCCTAACTTGGGTGTCACAAGTCACGAGCATCTATGAGCCACAATACAGTCTGCTAAAGTCATAAACTACTACAAATGTTTGTAAGGAACAGAAAAAATAAAGGAGTAGAGACACGGGGCTGTGGACGTCAATAGTTACCGCATAATCTCTGAAAGGCCGGCCTAGAACTGGAGGAAATCAGCACTCTAGAGCAAAACCAACGACGCCAGAATCTGCACACATGATGCAGAGAGTAAAGTGAGTACTACAACTCAGTAAGTAACTAATATAAATAATGACTAAAAGTAAGAAAACAGGTAAAGCACATGGCATTCTATAATGAAGCAGTAAAATCATTTAAGATCAGTAAAACCAATAAAAATCAAGGAAAATACTCTTTAAACCAGTAAACATGTCATTAACAGTTAATTATGATAACGCAAACAAATAGAAATTTCCCCCTCAGCCATAGTAGCACCACATCCGCCCCTCGGGCAACATCTCACAACAGTAATAGCTCCTCGAGCTCAATCTTACATCACAATGGGTACCTGCGCTCACTGGGGGTGTGCAAACTCCTAGAGGGGCTCCTTACGGCCCAAGCGCAATAACAAGCTATCTCGTGGCATCAAATGTAGGCCCTCGTCCTCATATCAAACAAGCAACCTCGTGGTATACATATCTCACTCAGGCTCTCGGCCTCCAATCAGTATCAGTATCTCCTCACAATATAGGCCCTCGGCCTTACTCAGTCAAAAATCATCGCAAGCCCCTCGGGCAATAGTAAAATAGTGAGTCTCAACCCAAACATTATTTAAAATATCAATTAAATGTCAAAACTGAGTAAAAAAATGGCTGAGTAGTAAAACATTGGAATTTAATATGACTGAGTTCAAATAGTAAGTCAAAACAATGAGGAAATATCAAATAAAAATCCCGAATTGTTCAAGTAGTTGGCACGAAGCCCAAATATGGCATAAAACCCAATAAACGATGATAACAAATAGTTCTTAATCAATTACGCGATAAAATCTTCAATCGGGACGGACGAAGTCCAAATCCATAATAGTGCACGACCCCACGCTCGTCATCGAGCATGTGTCTCGCCTCAATATAGTACTATGATGCACAATCCAGGGTTTCAAAATCATTACTCACCTCGGACCGCTAAATCTCTAGCTCACGATGTCTTTTCCCCTCAAATCAGCGTCCAAGCGTGTTGAATCTATCCAAAATCAGAACGAGGACGTCAAATATGCTAAGGGAACAAAGCCCAAGCGAAAACAATACAAAAATACCAAAAATTCCGAAATTAGCAAAACTCGAGCCCCGGGCCCACTTGTCGAAATTCAAAAATTCTTACACCGATAGGTTCCTTATCTCCCCACGAGTTCATACATATGAAAAATACTAAAATCGGAGTCCAAATGACCCCTCAAATCCCCATTTAAAGGCCTCTTAAACTCAAGCCCTAATTCTCCATTTTTGCCCTTTAATTCCTTTCATTACAGCCCTAAATACATGAAATACAACCATAGAATTGAGTTTTAGGTCCAAAATCCTTACCTTAATGAAGTTCCCTTGAAATCCTCCTTCCAAATCGTCCAAATGCTCTCAAGTCGAAGTTAAAAATGGTGGAATAGCTCAAACTCACGAAGGGAAATAACTTATATGTTTTGCCCACTCCTTTTTGCCTCTACAGTACCAAAGCCGCTTCTGCGGTCATTTCTCTGCATCTGTGGAATTCACTTAACGGACCAACACCACATCTGCAGCCCACTCACTGTATCTGCGGCTCCGCAGGTGCGGTCCCTTTTCCGCATTTGTGGCTCCGCGGGTGCGGTTGGTTCCTAACTTATCTCCTCAAATGTGCATCTGTAGCCAATCCTTCGCATATGCGATGCTGCACCTGTGGTCCCCAAACCGTATGTGCGAAAATATCAGAAGTAGCAACTTCAGCAGCTGCAATACAATCCATTTTCTGCTGTTAGCCAATCGAAATCACTCCGAGGCCCCCGGGACCTCAACCAAAAGCACCAACATATTCTAATACCTTATTCAAACTTGTTCCAATCATCAAAACATATCAAACAACATTAATTCAACCAAAACACCTCGGATTCAAGCCTAAGTTTCTAAAAACATCCGAATTTCGCTTTTGATCAAAAACCCAACCAAACCACATCTGAATAATTTGAAATTTTGCGCACACATCCCCAATGACATAACAAAGCTACTGCAACTCTCAAATTTTCTTTCTAACCCCTATATCAAAATCTTGCCTATCAATCGAAAATCGCAAAAATTTCAACTTCGCCAATTCAAACCCAAATCTACTCCAAACCTCCCAAACTCATTCTAATCACACTCCTAAGTCGTACATCACCTCCCGAAGCTAACCAAACCATCGAAACTCAAATTCGAGACTTCAAACACATAAGTCAACATCCGATTGACTTTTCCAACTTAAGCCTTCTTAAAAGAGGCTAAATGTCTCAAACTTCACCAAAACCAATTTGGATTCAATCCAACCAACCCGATATATCAAAAAATAGATGAATAAAGAAATAAGAAGTAGAAATGGGGAAAACAGACTGGTTACTATTGAGACGACCAGCCGGGTCGTCACATCCTCCCCAACTAAAATAAATGTTCGTCCTCGAATGAGTGAAGAAACATACCTGAAGCCTCAAAAAAGTGAGGATATTTGCTCCGCATCTCCCGCTTGGTCTCTCAGGTAGCCTCCTCCATGGGCCGACCCCTCCACTGCACCTTCACTGAAGTTATATCCTTTGATCTCAATTTCCGAACCTGATGCTCCAAAATAGTTGTTTGCTCCACATTGTAAATCAAACCACCATCCAACAGAATCGTGCTAAAATCCAAGACATGGGATGGATCTCCAATATACTACTGGAGCATAGAAACATGGACAACCGGATGCACACTCGACAAGCTAGGTGGCAAAGCAAGCTCATAAGCCACTCCCCAATTCTCTGAAGTACCTCAAAAGACCCAATGAACCGCAAACTCAACTTCCCTTTCTTTCCGAATCTCATAACACCCTTCGTGGGCGAAACCTTCAATAAGACCTTCTCACCAACCATGTAGGTCATATCTCGAACCTTCCTTTCAGCATAACTCTTTTGCCTCAACTGTGTTGAACGAAGTCTCTCCTGAATTACCTTCACTTTATCTAGCACATCCTGAACCAAATCTATCCCCAATAGCCTAGCCTCCCCGGTCTCGAACCAACCAACTAGAGATCGAAGCCATCTGAATACTCGATTGGTAGCTGTTGTTATAAGCAAACTCTGCAAGTGGTAGAAACTGATCCCACAACCCTCCAAAATCAATAACACAAGTGTGTAGCATATCCTCCAATATCTGAATAGTGCGCTTGGACTGCCCTTCCGTCTGAGGATGAAAAGTTGTACCCAACTGCACCTGAGTACCCAACTCTCGCTGAATAGACTTCCAAAACCGAGAAGTAAACTGAGTGCCCCGATCTGAAATGATGGAAACTGGGACACCATGCAATCGAACAATCTCTCGAATATATATCTCTCACAACCGCTCTGAAGAATAAGTAGTACAGATAGGAATGAAGTTCGCGCACTTGGTCAGCCTATCCATAATCACCCAAATAGCATCGAACTTCTTCAGAGTCTGAGGGAGTCCAACTAGAAAATCCATATTGATCTACTCCCACTTCCACTCTGGAATATCCATCCTCTGAAGCAAGCCACCCGGTCTCTGATGCATATATTTCACCTACTGACAATTGAGACACCAAGCTAGAAATCCCACAATATCTTTCTTCATTCTCCACCACCAGTAATGCTGCCTCAGATACTGATACAGCTTCACAACTCCTGGATGAATAAATACCACGAGCTATGGGCCTTCTCCAGAATCAACACCCGGAGCCCATCCACATTGGGCACACAAATCTGGCCCTGCATCCTCAACACCCCATCATCTCCTATAGTCACATCTCTGGCATAATCATGTTGAACTCTATCCCTAAGGACAAGAAAAATGGATCATCATACTGGTGCTCTCTGATGCTCTCATATGGGGAAGACCGAGAAACCACACAAGCCAACACCTGACTGGGCTCCGAAATATCTAACCTTACAAACCAGTTGGCTAGATTCTGAACATAAACTGCAAGAGGTCTCTCCCTAACTGGAATATATGTCAAATTCCCCATACTCACTGCCTTTCGACTCAACGCATCAGCCACCACATTGGCCTTCCCCAGATGGTACAATATAGTGATGTCGTAATCCTTAAAAAACTCCAACCACCTCCACTACCTCAAATTAAGATCTATTTATCGTGAAAATGATAACCATAATTAAATTTTTAAATAGGATTCTAAAAATAAGTGATATATTCCCGAGCTAGTTTGTAAGGGTGATTGGGGTTAAAACATGAAGTAAGACAATAAAGATAGAGTTAGCCAAAGAGATAATCAAACCAGTAAGGGGACATTCCTGGGCTTAGAGCAAGCTAGTAGATACCTCCGGCCAGGCCTCGAGGCTATCATGGTCTTATCGAGCGTGGTCAGGAAGGGGATAACAGGTAAGGATATAGATAAGCAAGGCTTTATACTGCCAATATTAAAGTAAATAATAAAGAACAAATGAAGAACAGTGAAATGCTAGGGCGACCTCGGGGTCGATAAACACTGATACCTTAGAAGAAAGAGAGAGAGAGATATTATTGCATTATGGAGAGGTGGAGCAACATCAATCCTTTACAAGGTGGGGCGAGTCCCCCTTATATAGGCAAGGGTACTCGGTAAAGTTCGTATATATTATTTACAAGAGTAGAAATATGGGACGGCCTGATACAAGTCCTCTCAGTAGGCTATAGATAGACCGGTCCTGTCAGGTGTAGCCATGTGCTTCGGACACCTCTTCTCTTTCCCTGACCTTGGGCCATGTTCCTTCGATGCAGACCTCGATGAGCCCAAAGGCCGAGAATTCGATCATGGCCTTCCATCCTCGGGGTCTTGGGGAAGGCTTCCAAAATTGTATTGATAGCAAAAATCAAGTCTTCTGATTTTATCGCATATAGATAGTCTTCGCATTTCTCATGATGAAGTGATGGGAAATGATTCTGACACTCGACTCCTCGAGCTCATTTTGGTGATTCTATAGTGGAGATTCAGATCACGGCACAATCTTCCATGACAGATGGCGTGTCTCAGAAATCTCTACTTGATGTCCTGTCATTTCTACTCCTCGAGAAAAAGGTGTGGTCATCAGTTCATTTTTTCAAAAAGGTTGTAATTATACACGTCAGTCAATATTTTAGAGAATCGATGACCGTGTCGTTTTCCCCCTATAAATGAGGGTGCTTTATGGAATTGCATCTTTCATCTCAATACTTCTGCTGGTCTGCTTTGCTTCTTCCTTCCCATCTTTTTTTACCTTTGATTACCACGATGGAAGCTTTCTATCCCAAGGCTGTTTGGAGGAATTCTTCCGGGCCGCATTGAGGCCTTCTACTGGGGTCTACTTTTGTTGATCATAAGCATGATATCCCAATGTTGCCATAGTCGCTAGTATGTAAGTCACTGCTGCTACCATCAGCCCGAGATGGCGATGGGCGTAGAGTTAGTTTCACCTTTGCGTAGATGGTTGTTCGGATTATGCAGCACTGCTCACTTTTCTACCTGGGCCTGGTGTAGAACTTCATCCCTAGAACTCTTTCTTTTTCGAGGGATAAGGTGGCACCACCGGTTGTTGAGACGAGGGTCTGCCGAATCTTCAAGCTTTGGCTTCAGCGGGCCATTTCTCTTTTCTCTGCCTCCTCTGCATCCCCTTCTTTTCCTTTCCTGCATCTTCCCCGATAGAGATCTATCAGGAGTATATTCCAATTTAAAGGAAACCTGCCATCTACACTTCGCGGTGAATTCGTGTATAGTTCTCTCATACCCCGTGTCTTTCTCCTCTTATTAAATCTTTCCTACACTAGCCTGTGATAGACTTAAGTCCGAGTTGTTCCGTCAAAAGGCCAAGTTCCAGAGGGTTCGGGATGAGGGAGAATCCCTTAGGCTTCTTTGCAAGGAGAAAGAAGTTGAGTTGCAACAATTGCAATATGAGGCATATCGGAGCTTGAACTATGAGAGTTATTTGATAGGGCAGGTAATTTTCTTCATTGCGTTCTTTGCCTATTTCTTATTTTAGGGCTAATTTCTTCCCACCATATCAGCAGCAGAAAAAGGAAGAGGACTTGAAGTACCTTAAAGGCGATGTGAATTGTGTCAGGGTAAGTTGCAAGGAGCTAAGGGGCCAAGTGCGGGCTCAAGCTTCGAAAGAGACGCGTGCCTCAGCTAGGATTCTGGTCTTCGAGGCCCAGCTCATCTTATCTCGTAGTAGCGCCAAGGTTCAAGCAGATATGATTGAGATACTAGAGTCTAACCTCTCGAAGGTTAGGGCCAAGATAATTAATGCCCGGGCGGAAGCAACGCTGAGCCGAACCAGAGCGGATCGTGAGATGGTGATTTACATAAAAGAGGCTGCTGACGCTCAATTTGAGTAGAGGCAAGCCCTTGATCGTGAGAAGAGGATGGAGGAATATGTTCTCTGCCGATCCTAGAGAGAAGTGTTCGAGGAAGTTGGAGCGAGAGACTTTACTATATTGGAGGAATTGGCTCGAGCAAGGGCGGATGAGCGCGACACTCGGTCACTCCTCGTGGGCGTTGCAGAAGGAGATCATGATGGGTTGCAACCCTTTGGCACAAAATATAGATCCAACCATTTTGTGACTTGGTTTCCGGCATGCACAGGGCGTGCCTGTAGGTGGAGAATATTTTTGTTGTATGTAATGTAAGAAGAATTTTAAAGCATTATTCCTTTTGTACCTTTTTTCTAGCGTTGCCCTTGAATGTGTAGACCGGTTTGTAGAATTGGTCCCTGAGTCATGCTACGACTCGAACTCTGATTTGCTTTTCAGCTTTTTTCCACCTACATGGGCGGAGGGTAATGACCCTCTATTATCCTGGACCGAAGTGATTTTGTGGGTGCATGGCCTGGGGATTTGTCGCTACTGGTGATAGCATCGTTTGGGTCTTGCTTTTAGGCGTATGGTGATTGAATTGCTCTTGGGTTCAGTCTCTGAGTCAGGATCCTGACTCGAGCTTATTTTACCCTCGAGCCCGTTTGGGCTGGTGATAATGTCTTTTATTCTCTACCTTGGGGCATTTTGCAATTTTTTGAGTTTAGTCTTTGATTCGCATTGCGATTCGAGTTGTAATCGATCCTTAAATATCATCTGAGTTTTTGTCCAGCGATGGTAGCCTTTCTGCTACTTGGTCGTTGAGACTTTTTAGTATGAGGCTCGGAGCCATGCTTAGCCTGTGATAACGGAACTTATGTTGTTTGGTCGTGGAGATCTTTTGATATGGGCCCGGAGGCTTTGCTTAGCTGGCGATAATGGCACATAAGCTGTTTGGTCGCAGGGACCTTTTGATATGAGGCCCAGAAGCTTTGCTTAGTCGACGATAATGGCGCATACACTGTTTGGTCACAGGGACCTTTTGATAAGAGGCCCAGAGGCTTTGCTTAGTTTAACTATTTTGGATCCGGTCTCTGAATCGGGTTACAATTCAAGCTCACTTTGATCCTCAAGTTGTCATTTTTCAAGCTGATGGTCATAGAGACTTTTTGGTACAAGGCCCGGAGGCTTTGCTTAGCCGGCGACAATGGCACTTACGCTGTTTAATGTGAGGCCCGGAGGCTTTTTGTAGGCTTTATTTCCTCTCGTTAAGGTCTTATTAATTATTTTGCCTGACGTGTCATCGGTTCTAAAAGAATCTCAATTTCAAGTCGTAGTCGGCGATGTTTTGAGCACCTCGGAAGGTTCATAGCCCATAGGTCGAGTAAATCGAAGCTTTTGTGGTTTTGGAGCCGACGTGGTTGGGGCTCACTTTTTGCATGTTAAGGGAAGCTTGTGTTTAACCGGTTCTTTCTGAAGTAGACTCGGAGGATTTTTTAGCAACGGTCGGGCGTCCTCGAGTTGCATTGTTTGGGCGGTAGCAGCCATTTCGATTGGAGTCGTGTGCATTTGGCCGGGGCCATTTTTTATCCCGAGAGACAATTTTAGGCATCTACACCGAGGGTATGCCCTTTAGG
Organism: Nicotiana glauca; assembly: GCA_026770625.1. NCBI lineage: Eukaryota > Viridiplantae > Streptophyta > Magnoliopsida > Solanales > Solanaceae > Nicotiana > Nicotiana glauca. The sequence continues at coordinate 61,920 of MU781239.1, forward strand.
GATTCTTAAAATGTGATGTATAGCCTAACCTACGATATTTTTCATGCCTATTGAGGTTTTATGGTTTGCCATGCCTGTTGAGGTCTTACAATTTATGGAGAATAGATCTGGTTTTGCCGACGCTGCCCGTTAGGGTCTTATATTTTGGATTTTCCTGTGTGTGGCGATTGACGATAGTCTCTAAGTCATTGATTTTTCTTGAAGACAGCTTCTCGTGAGCTCGGAGTTGTTTTCCGGGGGCTTGGTGAGCCCGGAGTTCCAACCCTAGAGTCGCGCAAGTTGTCGAATTGCTTGTATTGAGTCTCCAAATATATCGTATTGTTTTAGCCTTGGATACCGCCTTTTGTAGACTTGGAGCTATATCGCGAGGGCTTAGTGATCCTGGAACCCCGACCCTGGGGTCGTGAGGGTGCTGGATTGTTTAAGTTTCACTTCGGGACGCATTTGATGGAGAGCTTTTTTGCTGAGGATAGGCTGAAATATTCTTCTTCGAGGCATCGAATTTTTAGAAAATATTCTTTATTTCTTGGAAAAAATATAAGTTGTAAACATATGTTGTCCTGTTGTTGTGAGTCTGGTCCACATGGGTTTTACTCCCTTGATTATCCGAGGTGCTTGTATGATCCATATTGGAAAATTTTAGAGAGAGATCATTGACTTATCAGGTCCCTTCCCCGGGGACATGCAGTTCTGCTAATAATCTTGTTGGCGAAACCTTCTTCCTGATAGAAACCCGATCGAGGAAAGAATACCCGGCGGCCTCATGGTGGCCGCAGGTCCTCGAGCGGGATCCAGAGCTACTGAATGCCTGGGCTGGCTGGCTGTGTACAAATTAGCAACAAGAAAGGAAAGGAAATGATAAAAGGAAAACTTTGTTCCGAGGAGTAAGCCTCGCAGCAGTCGTATTCCTCGTCCGACGTGATTGCCCTTACCTTTTGACCTTATTTGAGGGCTACGCCGATAATGGGCATAGAGCGAGGGATCTCTTCCTATCGCTTGCAGCAAGATTCTTTGACTCTACGTCTGTCACGGGGTTTCACACCTTTGGAGGATTAGTGCCAGAATTGCGTCCTAGGCGATGTATTCGTCGTTGTTTGTATAAAGCACCTGTATCGCTCGACGTATTAGCCTGAGCTCGGGCGGGCTGCGTAGGGGGAGCAATTTGGTCATTGTGGGAATCGTCATTGGGGACATATCAGCGGTCCGTCTCGAGAGCAACGTTGGTCCGAGTTGTCCTATTGGCTTTGGCCCGACATCGTCGGTATAACTTTGGCCGATACACCTGTAATCATAAATGTATGTTTTTTTAAATGAGTTTGAATGAAATAAGGGATTACCAATACATTAATGTGATGTCGAGCTGGAGTCTCGTCATCCTTTTCCTCGACCGAGAGGGTGTCCTTGGGGAGTATTCCCCGGGGCCATCCCTTTCTGCTGACGAGCACTTGCATTCTATGTTCTACGAGTCTTAGCGGTGTGCAGCCATCCTTTAACAGTTGTGACGATATTCCACAGCTTGCCGGCTCTAATTTTTTCGATTTCCCCTGGTCCATGGAACTAGATCCGGGTTTGCTTACTTGGCGATGCTTTGTGGTTACCTTTGTTGGATGGCGTAGCTGCTGCTCTTTTGGGTCTGTAACTCCGAGCATTTTGTGATTTTTGTGATGGGCCATGGTTTCCTTGGTGGGGTTTTTCTTGAATAGATTCGAGCCACCTGGAGTTCCCGAATTCACTTATGGTGACCACTATGCTTGGAACTGCAACGTTGAAGTCGAACTCTATCAGACGAGGTTTTCTTGCCGGTTGCGTCTTGTTGAATCTGGTACCATTGGAGGTTCATCGAAGGTTCCGTCTACGGGCTACTTCCTTGTTGTTGCGAGATGCGTTGTACCTCAAATCATCACTTTCGTTTGCGTCATGTGGATGATGGTTCCATTCATTCAGTGCCGGCTTCTCTGTTGGGAATCTGCCTGGATACATCGACCCCAAGGAGGTTTTTCGAGGGTTGTCTATGGCTCTGACTTGGGTCTGGTGTTGGTTGCTGGTATATGACAAGCTTTGAACGAATATTCGACTAAGCTTTGCTTGAACTGCTCCGGAGCCACCGGGTATGCTTTGTTTGGGTTTTAGGTGACGGTCTGTGCCACCTCAATATTCAGGACCGGGAGCGATCTCATTCGTCTTGTGGAGTGGGGCGGTGCAGCTTCCCGTGATATTTTATTTCTTCTCCTTCTCCCGAACTTTGGTGCATTGAGCCCTTTTGGCATTATTTTGATGGTGTTGGTGTGCGCTTCCACAGATCGCACTAGTACGGTGAGCGGGTCCTCGAGATTAGATGTCTAATAATGATGTCGCATTGTGGTTTCTTCCCGGGGAATTTCTTCAAATCTCCTCATCGGGACGGGCCCGAGTTCTCCATTTAGGAGGTCACCGTTCCTGGACAGGCGTGCATGGGTGGTGATACACTTGTGAGGACTTGGGGTCCTATCACTCCTATGGAATTTTGTTATTTCTGGCTTCCGCGAAATGAGTCCCGGATCGTATCTCCGGGAGAAGATTGCTGCAGGAGTCTCCGCGAGCGTGAGTCGGTCTTTACGATAATGTCTTCCAGCATCCTCACTGTTGTAGGATAGGTTGTTAGTTCATCATTGCCCGATACCTCAGGTACTGGCTTGGAGTGGGAGATATTCTGGGTGCTGCCGCACCGAGAGTCTCCGAGCGAATACGTAGCTGAGATATAGCCAAATGTTGTTCCTGCAACGTTTCAAAAATAATACAAAGATTAACTTCCCATTCTACCGGGGTTGGGATTTTTTGGTCTTCCTGTTGGTTAGTGTGTTGCCTGCCGCCATTGGAGTGCACGACTTCGTTACCCCACTGTACTGCATACAAAACCACATCTGCTCGAACCGATCTAGATGCTTTATCAAGGTCCTGCGGTGTTGTGCCAGCCGTTAGGACGTCTATATTGTTTTCTTTGCAATTTTGGGGATTATCATCCTCGATTTTCCTTATCAGGCTGATCATTAACCAGAAATCGAAAGATCTTGGGAAAGAAAAAGTATGAAAGATATCATGTGTTTGAGTGACAAAACTAGCAAGAAAATAATCACTATTATTTTTAGCCCCACGGTAGGTGGCAAACTATTTACCGTAAAAATGGTAACAACAATTAAATTTGTAAATGTTACTATAAAAATACGTGATCTATTCCCAAACTAGTTTGTAAGGCCTATTGGGGTTAAAATATGAAGTAAGAAAACAAAGATCGAGTTAGACAAAGCGATAATCGAACCAATAAAGGGACGTTCCCGAGCTTAGAGCAAGCCAGTAGATACCTCAGGGCCAGGCCTCGAGGCTATCATGATCTTATCGAGCGTGGTCGGGAAGGGGATAACAGGTAAGGATATAAATAATCAAAGATTTATACCATCAATCTTAAAGTAAATAATAAAGAACAAATGAAGAACAATGAAATGCTAGGGCGACCTAGTGGTCGATGAACACTGATAGCTTAGAAAAAAGAAAGAGAGAGAGAGAGAGAGAGAGAGAGAGAGAGAGAGAGATATTATTTCATTATGGAGAAGTGGAGCAACATAAGTCCCTTACAAGGTGGGGTGACTCCCCGTATATAGGCGAGGGGACTCGGTAAAGTACGTATATATTATTTACAAGAGTAGAAAGATGGGACGGCCTGATGCAAGTCCTCTTCGTAGGCTATAGATACACCGGCCCTGTCAGGTGTAGCCATGTGCTTCGGAGAACTCTTCTCTTACCTTGACCTCGGGCCATACTTCCTTCGATTCGGACCTTGATGAGCCCTGAGGCCGAGAATTCAATTGTGGCCTTCCACCCTCGGGATCTCGAGGAAGGCTTCCAAAATTGTATTGGTAGCAAAAATCAAGTCTTCTGATTTTACCATGTACAAGATCCTTTTGCTTGAACAAATGCTGAAGACTACGATGATTAGTGAATACCTCATAAGATATGCCATACAAGTAATGCCTCCAAATCTTCAACACGTGAAATATGGAAGCCAACTCCAAATCATGAATGTGATAGTTCTTCTCATGGGGCTTCAACTGATGACAAGCATAAGCAATAACTCTACCCTCTTGCATCAACACATAACAAATCCCTGCTCTCGAAGAATCACAATACACGGTATATAAACCTGAAGCTGATGGAAAAACCAATACTGGAGATGTGGTTAAAGCTGTCTTGAGCTTCTGAAAGCTCTCCTCACACTCGTCCGACCATACCAATGTAGCACCCTTCTGAGTCAACTTGGCCAAGGGCGATGTGATAGATGAGAATCCCTGAACAAACCAGCGATAATAGCCTATCAAACCAAGAAAACTATGACTCTTTGAGGTTGAGGACGGTCTGGGCCAACTTTGAATGGCCTCTATCTTCTTTGGGTCGACCTGAATATCTTCACTGGACACCACGTGTCCCAAGAAAGCCACTGAACTGAGCCAAAACTCACACTTGGAGAACTTTCCATAAAGCTTCTCCACCCTCAATATTGCAACGCAACCCTTAAATGCTCCGTGTGCTCCTCCTGACTACGCAAATATACCAAGATATCATCAATTAAAACGTTGACAAATGAGTCAAGATAAGGCTGGAACACACTGTTCATCAAATGCATGAACGCTGCTGGGACATTGGTCAGCCCAAATGGCATAACCAGGAACTCATAGTGATCATATCTAGTCCTGAAGGTCATCTTAAGAATATCCGAATCCCTGATCTTCAACTGGTGATAACCCGAACGGAGATCAATCTTGGAGAATACTCTCGCTCCCTGAAGCTGACCGAATAAATCATCAATGCGAGGAAGAGGATACTTATTCCTAACTGTTACTTTGTTCGATTGCCTATAATTTATGCACATTCTCATAGTGCCATCCTTCTTCTTCGCAAACAGAACTGGCGCACCCCAGGGTGACACACTAGGCCGAATGAACCCCTTATCTAGGAGATCCTGAAGATGCTCTTTTAACTCCTTCAGCTCCGGTGGTGCCATACGATACGGCAGAATAAAAATGGGCTGCGTACTCGAACAAGATCAATACCAAAATCAATATCCCTGTCTGGAGGCATGCCCGACAGTTCCGCGGGAAATACATCAGGGAAATCCCTCACAACTAGGACTAAATCAATACTGGGTGTCCTAGCTCCCACATCCCGCACAAAGGCAAGATACGAAAGGCAGCCCTTCCAAACCATACGCTGGGCCTTCAAGAAAGAAATCACTCTACTACGAACGTAATCAGTCACACCTTGCCACTCAATTTGTGGCACACCCGGTATAGCCAATGTGACTGTCTTGGCATGACAGTCCAGAATAGCGCGACACAGAGATAGCCCATCCATGCCCAGAATGACATCAAAATCCACCATACTCAATAATAAAAGATCAACTCGGGTCTCCAGACCTCCAAAAATCACCACACACGACCGATACACATGGTCTACAATAACAGTATTACCCACCAGGGTAGATATATGAACAGGTAAAGCAAGAAACTTACGAGGAGTACCCAAATAGCGAGCAAAGTATGATGAAACATAAGAATAGGTGGAACCAGGAGAAAATAATACAGAGGAATCTATGTAGTAGACTAAAATAATACTTGAAATGATAGCATCGGAGGTAATAGCATCTAATCTGCCTGGAATAGCATATAAACATGCCTGACCGCCCCCAGATCGACCTCCCCTTTTATGGCAATGCCTGGCTGACTGATCCCCACCCCTAGCTGGTTAGGCGAGTGGTGGTAGAGCAACTGGTGCTGAAGGTGATGACTAGCCCCTCTGGTGGGATAAACTAGCAATACGGCGGGAACACTTCCTCCACATGTGGCCCATCTCGCCACACTCATAACAACTCCTAGGTGCTGGAGAAGGGGACTGATGAGAACCCCTCGCACCGGAGTGACCAGCAGATACACTCGGCGTAGAAGAGCCCTGAATAGATGGAGCACGAGATGAGCTCTGAGCTGGGAAGGCACTAAGTGAAGAATGGCCCTGGTGCGAACTGTGGGATCCATGACCCGATGACGCCCCTCGATAACCAGAGCGATCAGACTAACTATGTCAGAACTGTCAGCCTCGGCAATGCTGAAATTGGCCCCTCGAAGGACCACCATTGTAGCTACCAGATCCTCGAGGCCTCTTGGCCTCCATCTCCTCTCCCTCCAGGCAACGGACATACTCAATCTCCTTGGAAATATCCACAACCTCCTCGAATGTAGCACCAGTCACCCTCTCCCTGTTCATAAGAATACGGAGCTGATAAGTAAGACCATCGACAAATATCCTCATCCTCTCTTGATCTGTCGGGATCAACCAGATCGCATGACGAGCCATCTTAGAGAATTTCAACTCATACTGTGACACAATCATGTCTCCCTAACGTAACCGCTCAAACTGTCTATGCAGCTTCTATCTGCGAGACTGCAGTACATACTTCTCTAGAAAGAGAACGGAGAACAACTGCCAGGAAAGAGGTGATGCACCAACAGGCCTGCGCCTCTCAAAATCCTCCCACCGGGTGAATTCAAGTCCTAAAAATTGATAAGTAGTGAAAGCGAACCCACTGGTCTCCAAGATACCGGTTGTACGAAGCATCCTCTGACACTTGTCTAGAAAGCCTTGGGCATCCTCGCCCTCTGCTCCGCTGAAGGTTGGAGGCTAAAGTCTCCCAAATCTCTCCAAAACTCTGGCATGACAGGAATTATATAGTCCTGAGCAGCTACGACCGCCTGGGCTGGATGTGCCCCCCAGCGTCTGAAGTCCCTACACGACCTGCTCAGGCGTGCAGGCGGCAGGAGTCTGACTGCCTCTCCCAACCTGTGAAGTAGTTGTGGATGTAGTGGCTGAAACCACCTGAGCTAGGCCAGTGCAAACTGATATTATCTGAGCCAAGGCCTCCTGAAAACCCGGAATCACAATTGGCACAGTTGTAGCCTGAGTTGGTGTTACTGGAGTGTCCACAGCTGGAACCTGGTCATGAACTAGGGAAGCTGGTGGATCTGCAGGTGCTGCCCTCGCTGCTCTGCCTCTACCACAACCACGACCTCATCCTTGGCCTCTGGTGACCGCAGCTGGTAGCACTGATGGTCGTCCACCCTATCCGGTAGCCCGTTACCTCACCATCTGTGAGAGTACAGAATAATAGAAGTTTAGTACTCAGATAAAAAAACTCGCACGATAAGAATTTCAAGAATGTGAAATTTTTCCTAAAGGTTCTGCAGCCTCTCGAAGATAAATACAGACATCTTCGTACCAATCCACGAGACTTTACTAAACCTGCTCATGACTCGTGAGACCTATGTAAACTAGACACTGATACCAACTTATCACGACCAGTTTAACTTAATTCATCTTTTAAAATAGTTAATTAACACAAAATAGTCTAAACATGATTTAATAATACGGAATAGCAGAAATATCGATAATAATGCAGAAAAATCCAACCTGACATAGCCCTAACTGGGGTGACACAAGTCACGAGCATCTATGAGCTACAATACAGTCTGCTAAAGTCAGAAACTACTACAAATGTTTGTAAGGAATAGAAATGATAGAGGAGTAGAGACACGGGGCTGCGGACGTTAACACCTACCTCATCCGAAATGCCTGCGTGGAACTAGAGGAAATTAGCACTCCGGAGCAGAACCAGCTATGCCTGAGTCTGCACAGAGGGTGCAGGGAGTAAAGTTAGTACTCCAACTCAGTGAGTAATAAATATAAATAATGACTGAAAGTAAGAAAACACGTAAAACACATGGCATTTCTAATGAAGTAATAAAAATCAAGGAAAATACTCCCTAAACCAGTAAACAGGTAATTAACAGTTAATTATGATAACGTAAACAAATAGAAATTTGCCCCTCATTCACCAGTAAACCCACATCCACCTCTTGGGCAACATCTCAAAATGGTAATAGCCTGACGGGCTCAATCTCACTTCACAGTGGGTACCCGCGCTTACTGGGGGTGTGTAGATATATATATATGCCATCTCGTGGCATCAAATTTAGGCCCTCGGCCTCATATCAAACAATCCATCTCGTGGCATATATATCTCAGGCTCTCGGCCTCCAATCAGTATCAGTATCTCCTCACAATATAGGCCCTCGGCCTTACTCAGTCAAAAATCATCACAAGCCCTTCAGATAATAGTAAAATAGTGTTTCTCAGCCCAAACATCATTTAAAATATTATTTAAATCTCAAAACTTAGTAAAAAATGGCTGAATAGTAAAACAGAGGAATTTAATATGACTGAGTTCAAATAGTAAGTCAAAAAAATGAGGAAATATCAAATAAAAGCCTCGAAGGGTCCAAGTAGTTGGCACGAAGCCCAAATATGGCATTTAGCCCAATACGCGATGATAACAAATAGTTCTAAATCAAATACGCGGCAAAATCATCAATCAAGACGGACCAAGTCTAAATCCCTAATAGTACACGACCCCACGCTCGTCATCGAGCTTATGCCTCGCCTCAATATAGTACTACGATGCAGAATTTGAGGTTTCAAACCCTCAGAACATCATTTACAATCATTACTCACCTCGGACCTGCTAAATCTCTAGCTCGCGATGCCTTTTCCTTTAAAATCGGTCTCCACGCACATCGAATCTATCCAAAATCAGAACGAGGACGTCAAAATATGCTAAGGGAACAAAGCCCAAGTGAAAACAATAGAAAAATACCAAAAATCCCAAAATTAGCAAACTCGAGCCCCGAGCTCACTTCTTGAAACTCAAAAGTTCTTACACCAATAGGTTCTTTATCTCCCCACGAGTTCATACATATCAAAAATACTAAAATCAAAGTCCAAATGACCCCTCAAATCAGCATTTAAAGACCTCTTAAACTCAAGCCTAATCCTTCATTTTTGCCCTTTAATTCCTTTAATTACAACCCTAAATTTGTTAAATACAACCATAGAATTGAGTTTTAGGTCCAAAATCCTTACCTTAACGAAGTTCCCTTGAAATCCTCCTTCCAAATCATCCAAAATCTCTCAAGCCGAAGTTACAAACAGTGGAATAGCTCAAACTCGCGAAGGGAAATAACTTATATGTATTGCCCAGTCCTTTTCGAATTTTCGGCACCATAGCCGCTTCTGTGGTCATTTCTCCGCATCTGCAGAATTCACTTAACGGACCAACACCGCATCTTCGTACCACTTGCCGTATCTGTGGCTCCACAGGTGCGGTCCCTTTTCTGCATCTGCGGTTCCTGACTTCTCTCCTCAAATCCACTTCTGCGGCCAATCCTTCGCATATGAGACGCCACACCTGCGGTCCCCAAACCACAAGTGCGAAAATATCAGAATCAGCAACATCAGCAACTACAATACAATCCATTTTCCTCCGTTAGCCATTTGAAATCACCCCGAGTCCCCCGGGACCTCAAAAAAAAAGCACCAACATATTCTAATACCTTATTCAAACTTTTTCCAATCATCATAACACATCAAACAACATTAATTCAACCAAAACACCTCGGATTCAAGCCTAATCTAAAATCACTCAAATTTTGGTTTTGATCAAAAACCCAACCAAACCATATCCAAATAACCTAAAATTTTTGGGCACACATCCCAAATGACATAACGAAGCTACTGCAACTCTCAAAATTCCATTCCGATCCCTATATCAAAATCTCGCCTATCAACCAAAAATCTCCAAAATATCAACTTCGCTAATTCAAGCCTAAATCTACTCCAAACCTCCAAAACTCATTCCAATCACACTCCTAAGTCGTAAATAACCTCCCAAAGCTAACCAAACCATCGGAACTCACATCCAAGCCTCCAACACATAAGTCAACATTCGGCTGACTTTTCCAACTCAAGCCTTTTTAAAAGAGACCGTCTCAAACTTCACCAAAACCAACCCGGATTCAATCCAATAAATATGATACCTCAAAATACAGATGAACAAAGCAATAAGAGGCAGAAATGGGAGACATAGACCGATAACTCATGAGACAACCGGTCGGGTTGTCATATTAGGTGCCCAAATTGACCCGTCAAACTCCCAAGACCTAAATAAAAGACAGATGCTTTCTCTGTGACTTTCTTTGCACTAAAAAACAATATTGTCTCTCTAAACTTCAAAAACAATCTCCGGCGACTTCCTTCTCTCTGCCAGAAGTTCTTTCTGCTGCGACTTCCTTCTCTTCGGCAGAAATTCCTTCAGTAGCTGAAGACTGCGAACAACTCTGAGTTGCCTTCAAAGGTCTACTACTAATCTCTTTATGTGTATTTTATTCTCGTATTGAATAATTTATGCCTCTTTTTGCAATTTATATCAAGTAATAGCTAATATTTGATGTAAAATATGAATCTCGGATCAGCGTCCAGGCATTCCAAGCTATAGGATATTTTTTTATAGATGAAGTCGAGCTAAGATCAGATATGGCAATTCTTCAACCGATACTGGATCCACATCCAGATATGGTTTATGATGCAAGAAATGTTAATGACAGGCCATTTAGTTTAATGTTTTGTGAAAATAGCAATAATCATTATAAATTTCGATGCTCTCTTTTTCATTACTAAATAAATGCTGTGAAACACACTCTTAGTTGAGTTTAGAGGATGGAAATAAGTTGCTAATAGGTTTTGAAGTTCACATTATGTTTTAAAGAATGGTACTCAATATAACTGGAATTAGATGATCGATGGTATTTTGGCTGTTCTACAGTGTTCTGTTATCTACGCCTCTTTTGAAAATCATAATAATTTTGGTTCAAGGATTTAATCTTGGCTTTGAGCTGCTTTAATTCTTCATCTTGCAAACTCTTATTTTCCCTCCGTTTCATATTTAACGGAATTATTGTTCTCCAATACAATAATAATAACTAATTTTATGGTATTTAATCTACTGTAGGATCTTGTCATGACCCTAGTTCATCGATCGTGAACATGCCGTGATGGCACCTAGTCTCTATGACCAGGTAAGCCAAGTATTGCAGAAAAAATATAATTATTTGCGGAAAAACCAATTTAAAACTGAACATATGTGAAATAACAACTGATATAAGACCGTCCGGCCTGTACAACTCTAAGAATATGCGGAAGTCTACAACCAAATCCCAAAGACCCGGAAACTCACGGGAAACACAGGCTAAAAGAATTCCAATAAGTACTCTAACCTCCAGAATAACTACATCAGGAGTATGATAGGATAACAGCTCTACAACTAGAATAAGAAGAAGATTCTTCGGTCTGCGGACGCTGCAGATATACCTCGAAGTCTCTGTATGTCTCCTCGCCTCAAGGATAGTGCGCCTGAGTAGAGGTACATGTATGATCTGCACATGAAAAACATGCGCAGGAAGGGCATGAGTACACCACAGAAGGTACTCAGTAAGTGCCAAGCCTAAACTCGGTTGGGTAGGGACGAGGAAAGGTCAGGGCCCTACTGAGGCAAAAATATAACAGTAGCAATAATTAACAATGTGAAAATCTGACAAAATAATTAAACGCAGCAGTGTAGTAAGGCGAATAAACGAAACAATGATAACTACCAGGATAAAGCAGAAACACAGGATAACCACAGCTCAATCTCAAAAACCAATGAGGGTCTCCTAGGATACCATCCCGTAGCCCTCTCCTCAACTATCCAATGGATCACCCGGGATACCGTCCCGTAGTCTAACTCTCGTACCAGTATCAAAGAATCTCCCGGGATACCGTCGCGTAGTCCAATCATTCAAGTACAGGGGTATCTCCCAGGATACCGTCCCGTAGTCCCAAAATAAAAGTATTGGGGGATCTCCCGGGATACCGTCGCGTAGTCCCAAAGTAAAAGTGCAGGGGGATCTCCCGGGATACCGTCCCGTAGTCCCAAAATAAAAGTGCAGGGGGATCTCCCGGGATACCGTCCCGTAGTCCCAAAATAAAAGGGCAGGGGGGTCTCCCAAGATACCGTCCCGTAGTCCAAATGTAAATGCGCAACCAAAATCGGAGAAATATTCAGAAATTGAAGTACAACAATAGAAGGCAACAAATAATTCTGGTCTAACATGCTCCACGTAATTTCAATTAAGGCAATTTAAGCAAATAGGCAAGTTGAATCAATTAAACATGCTTTTCTATACTAGCACATGCTATAATAGCAAGTAGGATAAAGCAAATACGAAAGAAATTCAGTTCAAGTATTTTAAGTTAAAATTCGGGTCTTCAACAATTAGCTCAAGTACGCGCTCGTCACCTCACGTACATGGCACTCAAATATCAAGAACAAATCCTAAGGGGAAAGGTCCCCCACACAAAGTTAGACAAGCCACTTACCTCGAACCGGCTCAAAATCAATCCAACACCACGTTCTTACCATGAGTATCCGACTCCAAATGGCTCAAATATATTCAATTATATTACACATCGTAAATAATATTTCAAACAACCGATTCCACTCTAAAATTTAAAGCTAGGGCGCGAAAAAAGGTAAAATGACCAAAATACCTCTCGGGCCCCACGTCTTGGAACCGGGTAAAATTTACATTTCTAGAAACCTCGCACTCTCACGAGTCTAACCATACCGAAATTACAAAACTCCCATATCATTTCGACCTTCATATCAGTGATTCAATCCAAGAGGGGTTTCTACCCCCTTTCAATAAAATTCTCAGATTAAACACCAAAACGTCTAATAGATTCGAGTTATACAACCAAAATTGAGTTAAGAACACTTACCCCGTTGTTCTCCAAGAAAATCTGTCCAAAAATTGCCCACACAGAGCTCCAAATCGTTAAAAATGGGAAATGGGAACGAAGTCCCATTTTCAAAACTTAAACATTCTGTCCAGACCATTTTTCGCTTCTGCGATCCCGCTTTTGCGGAAAAATTAACCATTTCTGCGGTCTCCTTCAAAGCCCGACCAACCGCTTATGCGGTCTTCCCATCGCAGAAGCGAGTCCACTTCAGCGGAACAATTCTCCGCTTCTGCGGTTCCTGGCCAAACGCCCACTTCTGCTTATGCGGCTGCCTGGACGCTTAAGCGGCTCCGCTTCTGCGGCTTCAAAACCGCAGAAGCGAAAATACCAGAAGCAGCAGGCTTAAAATCTTCATAAGTCCAAAAATTCTACGTTTAGCCATCCGAGTTCATCCCGAGACCCCTGAGACCTCAACCAAAAGTACCAATACCACCTAATACCTCATTCAAACTTGTACTAATCCTTAAAACTCCTAAAACAATATCGGAAATCCAATTAAATCAAAGATTCAAGCCTAAGAACTTCAAATTCCAACAAAACACGCTTTCGATCAAAAATCTAACCAAACCTCGCCCAAATGACCTGAAATTTTGTACGCACGTCCCAAATGACATGACGGAGCTACAAAAACTTCCGGAATTCGAATCCGACCCCCGGGTCAAAAATGCACCATCGGACCGGAAACTTCAAAAATTCAAACTTTGGCATTTCAAGCCTAAATGAGCTACAAACCTCCAAAATACCTTCCGAACACGCTCCCAACCCCGAAATCATCTAACAAAGCTAACAGAACCATCAGATTTCCATTCCGAGGTCGTCTTCATGCTGTTCCGAATACAGACCATTTTTTAACTCTTAAGTTCTCATTTAGGGACTAAGTGTCCCAAAACACTCCGAATCCTAACACCGAACGTCCCGGCAAGCCAAAATAGCAGAAACAAATAGGGGAAACAATTAACGGGGGATCGGGGTGCAAATTCCAAAAACGACCGGCCGGGTCGTTACATCCTCCTACACTTAATCATTCGTTCATCCTCGAACGAGCATAGAGAACATACCTGAACTAGCAAAAAGATGGGGGTACTGGCTGCGCATATCCTGCTCGGTCTCCCAAGTCGCCTCCTCTGCCGACTGACCCCGCCACTGGACCTTCACTGAAGCAATGTTCTTTGACCTCAACTTCCTGATCTGCCTATCCAAAATGGTCACTGGCTCCTCAACATAGGATAGATCCTGGTCCAACTAGATTGAACTGAAATCCAACACGTGCGACGGATCACCGTGATATCTCCGGAGCATCGAAACATGAAATACCAGATGAACTCCGGCTAGGCTGGGAGGTAAGGCAAGCTCATAAGCAACCTCCCCAACCCGCCTCAAGATCTCAAAAGGCCTAATAAACCTCAGACTCAGCTTCCCTTTCTTTCCAAACCTCATGACGCCCTTCATAGGCGAGACCCGAAGCAGAACCCGCTCACCTACCATATATGCAACATCACGAACCTTATTGTCTGCGTAAGTCTTCTGTCTGGACTGGGCTACACAGAGTCTATCCTGAATCACCTTAACCTTCTCCATTGCATCCTGAACCATCTATGTGCCCAATAGCCTGGCCTCACCCGGCTCAAACCAACCCACTGGAGATCTACACCTCCTACTATATAAGGCCTCATACAGCGCCAATTGAATGCTGGACTAATAACTATCATTATAAACAAACTCCGCCAGTGGCAGGAAGTGATCCCATGACCCTCTAAACTAAATCACGCACGCACGGAGCATATCCTTCAAAATTTGAATAGTGCGCTTGGACTGTCCGTCCGTCTGGGGGTGAAATGCCGTGCTCAACTCCACCCGAGTGCCTAACTCATGCTGCACGGCTCTCCAGAACCGCGATGTAAACTGAGTACCCCTGTCTAAGATGATAGAAACTGGAATACCATGCAAATGGACGATCTCCCTAATATAAATCTCTGCCAACCGCTCCGACGAATAAGTGGTACACACAGGTATGAAATGAGCGGACTTGGTCAGCCGATCCACAATGACCCAAATAGAATCAAACTTCTTCACGGTCCGTGGGAGCCCAGATACGAAGTCCATGGTGATACGCTCCCACTTCCACTCTGGGATCTCAATCTGCTGAAGCAATCCACCCAGACGCTGGTGCTCATACTTCACGTGCTGGCAGTTGAGGCATCTAGACACATAGTCAACTATGTCCTTCTTCATTCGCCTCCACCAGTAATGCTGCCTCAAGTCCTGATACATCTTCACAGCACCCGGATGGATGGAATACCGTGAGCTATGGGCCTCTGCTAGAATCAACTCTCGAAGATCATCGACATTGGACACACAAACCCGGCCTTGCATCATCAATACCCCATCATCTCCGATGGTCACATCCCTGGCATAACCACACCGAACTGTGTCCTGAAGAACAAGCAAGTGAGGGTCATCATATTGCCACTCCCTGATACGATCAAATAGGGAAGACCGAGAAACCACACAGGCTAGAACCCGACTGGGCTCCGAAAGGTCCAATCTCATGAACTGGCCGGCTAAGGCCCGAACATCCATCGCCATAGGTCTCTCTGAGGCTGGTAGATATGCCAAACTACCCAAACTCTCCACCCGGCGACTCAAGGCATCGGCAACCATATTGGCCTTGCCCAGGTGATAAAGAATAGTAATATCATAATCTTTTAACAACTCTAACCACCTCCTCTGACGCATATTCAGGTCCTTCTGCTTAAGCAAGTGCTGCAGACTCCGATGGTCAGTATAGATCTCACAAGGAACCCCGTACAAATAATGATGCCAAATCTTCAAGGCATGAACAATAGCAGCTAGCTCAAGATCGTAGACAGGGTAGTTCTTCTCATGTACCTTTAACTGTCTAGACGCGTAGGCAATCACCCTACCGTCCTGCATCAACACCGCTACAAGTCCATCGCGTGAGGCATCACAATAGACTGTATAGGACCCCGAACCGGTAGGCAGCATCAAGATTGGGGCTGAAGTCAAAGCTGTCTTGAGATTTTGGAAGCTCACCTCACACTCCTCTGTCCACTGAAATGGGGCACCCTTATGAGTCAATCTAGTCATAGGGGCCGCAATCGATGAAAACCCCTCCACAAAGCGACGGTATTAACCTGCCAAGCCGAGGAAACTACGAATCTTTATAGCTGAGGAGGGCCTGGGCCAACTCTGCATGACCTCCACCTTCCTTGGATCCACTCGAATGCCCTCACTCGATACCACGTGGCCTAGGAATTCCACCGAACTCAGCCAGAACTCACATTTTGAGAACTTTGCATATAATTTCTTCTCTCTCAGAGTCTGAAGCACTATCTTCAGGCGCTGCTCATGATCTTCCCAACTTCGGGAATATACCAGAATATCATCAATAAAAATAATCACAAATAAGTCAAGATATAGCCTGAATACACTGTGCATCAAATGCATAAAATTGGCTGGGGCATTAGTCAGCCCAAAAGACATAACAAGGAACTCGTAATGACCATACCGAGTCCTGAAAGCAGTCTTCGGTATATCAAGCTCCCGAATCTTCAACTGATGATAACCTGAGCGCAAATCAATCTTGGAAAACACCTGTGTGCCCTGAAGCTGGTCAAACAGATCATCAATACGAGGTAAAGGATATCGATTCTTCACTGTAACTTTGTTCAACTGGCAATAATCAATGCATATACGCATAGAACCATCCTTCTTCTTCACAAACAAGACATGAGCACCCTACGGCGAAACACTAGGCTGAATGAAACCCTTACCCCGCAATTCCTGCAATTGCTCCTTTAACTCCTTCAACTCAGGAGGAGCCATGCGATACAGAGGAATAGAAATAGGCTGAGTGCCCGACAACAAATAAATGCCAAAATTGATATCTTTATCGGGCGGCATGCCCGGAAGATCAGCTGGAAATATATTGGGGAAATCCCGTACCACTCGGACTGAATCAACAGAAGGGGTGTCAACACTGACATCTCTCACATAAGCTAAATACGCGGCACACCCCTTCTTAACCATACGTTGAGCTTTAAGGAAGGAGATAACTCTGCTGGGAGTATGAACTAAAGTACCACTCCACTCAATACGTGGAACACCTGGCATAGCCAGTGTCACGGTCTTAGCGTGACAATCAAGAATAGCATGATGGGGCAACAACCAGTCCATGCCCAGAATAATATCAAATTCAACCATACCGAGTAATAATAAATGTGCCCTGGTCTCAAAATCACAAATAGTAACCAGACATGACCGATAAACGCAGTCCACAACAAGAGAATCTCCCACAGGAGTAGAAACATAAATGGGGGCACTCAAAGAATCCCGAGGCACACCCAAATGCGAGGCAAAATAAGAGGACACATATGAATAAGTAGATCCTGGATCGAATAGAACCGATGCCTCTCTGTGACAAACCAGAATAATACCTGTGATGATAGAATCGGAGGCAACTGCCTCAGTACGAGCAGGAATGCAATAATATCTGGCCTGACCCCTCTCACGAGGGCGACCCCTATCTCCCCGACCTCCGCCCCTGGCTGGCTGGGCAGGTGGAGCAGCAGTGGGAGCTGGAACCATAGCCTGAGAACTCTGAGAAGCACGCTGTGGCTGAGCAGTTTGTGAAGATGCACCCCTACCAAGTCTAGGGTAGTCCCTAACCACGTGACGTGTATCGCCACACTCGAAAAAAGCTCTAGGAGGACGTTCTAGCTGTTACTGACTGGAGCTAGGTCTGCTGGACTGACCTCTGGAAGTACCCCACGCGGGAGGTGCGCTAGAAACTGCAGGCACATAATAAGGCTCCTGAGGTGCTGGCGGAGCTGGAGTACTACCGGCTGCTAGCAAGGCTGAATGAACAGGGCGACCAGAATAACCCCTACCATAACGACCGGCTGATGAAGTACGGGCAGCAGAGTAGTGACCCGACTCTCGAGACCTCTTGGCCTCCCTCTCCCATCGCTCCCTGGCGAGCATACCCTTAATCCACCAAGCAATGCTCACTACCTGCTGGTAAGGAATATCCATCTCTAACTCCCGAGCCATGCTGGACCGGATGGGCAAAATAAGACCCTCAATAAACCTCTGAACTCTCTCCCGAACTGTGGTGACCAAAGCCGGTGCATGTCTGGCCAACCTGGTATAACGGATGACATACTCTGAGACTGTTATAGCACCCTGGCGCAAATGCTCAAACTCCGCGCATCATGAATCCCTAAGGCTCTAGGGAACAAACTCCCTCATAAACATGTCTGAGAACTAGGTCCAAGTCAGTGAGGCAGACTCGACTGCACTGTCCAACTCATAAGTATGCCACCAATCATAGGCGGCTCCCCGAAGCTGAAAGGCGGTGAAAGAAACCCCACTAGACTCTACTATGCCCATAGTGCGAAGAATGTGATGACACTCCTCTAAGAATCCCAAGTTGTCATCTGATGCTAGGCCACTGAACACTGGGGATCATATTTCTTGAACCTCTCTAGCCTACGTTGCTCATCCTCGGAGACAGCTGACCCATCTCCGGGCAGTGCCGATGCTGCATGCGGTACAGGAATAACCTCTGGGGCTTGCTCCATTGGCACTCTCTGCTCAGGAGTGCAGGCTGCGGGAGTCTGGGCCCCTCCCCCGGCCTGAGAGGTGGCTGTAGAGAGAGGAAGCAACCCCGCTTGAGCCAAGGTAGTGTACATGCTCATGAACTGAGCCAGAGTCTCCTGGAGCGCTGGAGTAGTAGTAGCTGTGGTAGGTGTACCAGGTGCCTGGGCTCCAACTGGACCTGCTGGTGGTACTTCAGTGGCAGCTCGCGCGGGTGCTATGGCTGCACCTCATGCGCGTCCTCGACCTCTACCCTGGCCCCGGCCTCTGACGGCGGCAGCTGGGGGCGCAGGTGCCTGGTCCTCTCGTATAGCACGTGTCCTCACCATCTGTGAGAGAATAGAAGACAGAAGTTAGAATATATGTCACAATATCGCACGACAAGGAATTCAAAGAACTCAAGATCTTTCCTAAATTGTTACATAGCCTCTCGTAGATAAATACAGACGTCTCCGTACCGATCAGCGAGACTCTAATAAACCGGCCTTTGTCCCGTGACTCCTATGAACCTAGAGCTCTGATACCAACTTGTTACGACCCTAGTTCACCGATCGTGAACATGTCATGATGACACCTAGTCTCCACGACCAGGTAAGCCAAGTATTGCAGAAAAGATATAATTATTTACGGAAAAACCAATTTAAAACTGAACATATGAGAAATAACAACTGAGTATAAGACCGTCCGGCCCGTACAACTCTAAGAATATGGGGAAGTCTACAACCAAATCCCAAAGACCCGAAAACTCACGAGAAACACAGGCTAAAAGAATTCCAATAAGTAATTTAACCTCCAGAATAACTACATCATAAGTATGATAGGATAACAACTCTATAACTAGAATAAGAAGAAGACTCTTCGGTCTGCGGACCTTGCAGATATACCTCGAAGTCTCCGTATGTCTCCTCGCCTAAAGGATAGTGCGTCTGAGTAAAGGTACCTGTATGATCTGCACATAAAAAACATGCGCAGGAAGGGCATGAGTACACCACAACGGTACTCAGTAAGTGCCAAGCCTAACCTCGGTTGGGTAGTGACGAGGAAAGGTCAGGGCCCTACCGAGGCAAAAATATAACAGTAGCAATAATTAACAATGTGCAAATCTGACAAAATAATTAAATGCAGCAGTGTAGTAAGGCGAATCAACGAAATAATGATAACTACTAGGATAAAGCAAAAACACAGGGTAACCACAGCTCAATCTCAATTACCAATGAGGGTTTCCCAGGATACCGTCCCATAGCCCTCTCCTCAACTGTCCAATGGATCACCCGGGATACCGTCCCGTAGTCTAACTCTCGTACCAGTATCAAAGAATCTCCCGGGATACCATCTTGTAGTCCAATCATTCAAGTACATGGGGATCTCCCGGGATACTGTCACGTAGTCCAAAAATAAAAGTGCAGGGGGATCTCCCGGGATACCGTCCCGTAGTCCCAAAGTAAAAGTGCAGGGGGATCTCCCGGGATACCGTCCCATAGTCCCAAAATAAAAGTGAAGGGGGATCTCCCGGGATACCGTCCCGTATTTCCAAAATAAAAGTGCAGGTGGATCTCCCGGGATACCGTCCCGTAGTCCCAAAATAAAAGTGCAGGGGGATCTCCCGGGATACCGTCCCGTAGTCCCAAAATAAAAGTGCAGGGGGATCTCCCGGGATACCGTCCCGTTGTCCCAATGTAAATGCGCAACTAGAATCAGAGAAATATTCAGAAATTGAAGTACAATAATACAAGGCAACAAATAATTCTGGTCTAACATGCTCTACGTAATTTCAATTAAGGCAATTTAAGCAAATAGGCAAGTTGAATCAATTAAACATGCTTTTCTATACTAGCACAGGCTATAATAGCAAGTAGGATAAAGCAAATATGAAAGAAATTCAGTTCAAGTATTTTAAGTAAAAATTCGGGTATTCAATAATTAGCTCAAGTACGCGCTCGTCACCTTGCGTACAAGACACTCAAATATCAAGAAAAAATCCTAAGGGGAAAGGTCCGCCACACAAAGTTAGACAAACCACTTACCTCGAACCGGCTCAAAATCAATCCAACACCACGTTCTTGCCACGAGTATCCAACTCCAAATGACTCAAATCTATTCAATTAAATTACACATCATAAATAATATTGCAAACAACCGATTCCACTATAAAATTTAAGGCTAGGGCGCGAAAATAGGTAAAATGACCAAAATACCCCTTGGGCCCCACGTCTCGGAATCGGGTAAAATTTACATTTCCAGAAACCTCGCACTCTCACGAGTCTAACCATACCAAAATTACAAAATTCCCATATCATTTCGACCTTCATATCAGTGATTCTATCCAAGAGGGTTTTCTACCCTCTTTCAACAAAATTCTCAGATTAAACACCAAAACTTCTAATAGATTCAAGTTACACAACCATAATTGAGTTAAGAACACTTACCCCGTTGTTATCCAAGAAAATCTGTCCAAAAATCGCCCACACCAAGCTCCAAATCATTAAAAATGGGAAATAGGAACGAAGTCCCATTTCCAAAACTTAAACATTCTGTCCAGACCATTTTCTGCCTCTGCGGTCCCGTTTTTGCAGAAAAAATTAACCGCTTCTGCGGTCTCCTTCAAAGCCCGACCAACCGTTTATGCGGTTTTCCCATCGCAGAAGCGAGTCCGCTTCAGCGGAACAATTCTCCGCTTCTGCGGTTCCTGGCCAAACGCCCACTTCCGCTTATGCGGCTGCCTGGACGCTTAAGTGGCTCCGCTTCTGCAGCTTCAAAACCGCAGAAGCGAAAATACCAGAAGCAGCAGGCCTAAAATCTTCATAAGTCCAAAAATTCTCCGTTTAGCCATCTGATTTCATCCCGAGACCCCCGGGACCTCAACTAAAAGCACCAATACCACATAATACCTCATTCAAACTTGTACAAATCCTCAAAACACCTAAAACAATACCAAAAATCCAATTAAATCAAAGATTCAAGTCTAAGAACTTCAAATTCCCACAAAACACGCTTTCGATCAAAAATCTAACCGAACCTCGCCCGAATGATCTGAAATTTTGCACACACGTCCCAAATGACATGACGGAGCTACAGCAACTTCCAGAATTTGAATCTGACCCCCGGATCAAAAATTCACCATCGGACCGGAAACTTCAAAAATTCAAACTTAGGCATTCAAGCCTAAATGAGCTACGAACCTCCAAAATACCTTTCAAACATGCTCCCAACCCCGAAATCACCTAACGGAGCTAACGAAACCATCGGATTTCCATTCCGAGGTTGTCTTCACACTATTCTGAATACGGACCATTTTTCAACTCTTAAGCTCTCATTTAGGGACTAAGTGTCCCAAAACACTCTGAATCCTAACACCGAACGTCCCGACAAGCCAAAATAGCAGAAACAAACTTAGGGGAAACAATTAATGGGGGATCGGGGTGAAAATTCCAAAAACGACCAGCCGGGTCGTTACAGATCTCATTATGTAAGAAGATGTCGATGGATCATGATGATGTAGAGTCGAATGAAATAAGTGTTTCAAGTTCAAAAAGACAACGTAATACTACTTTTGTTGTTTGGGATTTCTATGGGAAGTTGTCATTGGATGCAAATCCTGATAATAGATATATAGCTAAATGTAAGAAATACGGGATAATATTTTTGGCTTACTCAAAAGCTAGAACAATAAATTTAAAGCAACATCTAGCTAAGCACAAGATTGAAGTATCAAAGCAAGGTACGCCAATTGATCATAAAGAATATCGTGGATTTGTAGACAATGTTATAATTAGACATAACTTGCCATCTAGTTATGTGGAATATGAAGGGGTTAGAGAAGTGCATGCATTCCTAAATCCTGCGGTTAAAACCATTTCAACAAATACCGCAAAAGTTGATGTGCTTAAATTATATCGTGATAAAAAAGAGATGGTAAAAAATGAGCTTGAAGCTATTCCAAATAGAATCAGTTTGACATCTTATTTGTGGGCATCAGTTACATCAAATGGATATATCTGTATTACTGCACATTATGTTGATTTGGATTGGGTTTTACAAAAGAGAGTTTTAATCTTGGTCATGTGCCTCCTCCTTATAGTGGTGCTATTTTAGGTCCAAAGTTGATTAACCTGTTTAAACATTGGGGAATTGAAAAGAAAATATTATCTATCACTATTAATAATTCAAGTTATAATGATGGTGCTGTGGTTGCTTGATTGAGCATTTTAAGCTAATGGATTCTTTGCTTTGTAATGGAGACTTTTTCCATATTAGGTGTGCAAATCATATTTTGAATTTTCTTGTTAAAGCAGGTTTGAAAACAATAGAGGGTGCTATTTTTAACATTAGAGAAAGTATAAAATATATTAAAGGTTTTGAGTCAAGGATCGTAAAATTTGTTGAGTGTATCAAGAATCTTGGTTTAAAGTTGACGGGAAAAGTGCGCCAAGATGTGTCTACAAGATGGAACTATACATATTTGATGCTTGATGGCGCTTTTCCTTATCGTCGAGCATTTTCTAACTTCAAGATACTTGACAAAGATTTTACGTGTTGCCCTTCGGCTGAGGATTGGGTTAAAGCTGAAACAGTTGCTAAGTTTTTAAGGTCTTTTTATGAAATCACTGCACTATTTTTGGCGAGCCATTATACTACCGCCAATCTATATTTTCAAAGTTTGGAAGATTCATGTGTTGATAAAGGAAGAAATAGGTAGTAAGAATCCTATTATTTAGACGATGACTATTGAAATGGAGAAGAAATTTACGAAATATTGGCAAGACGACTACAGTCAAATTGCTTCTATGGTGGTCGCCCTTGATCCTCGGTATAAGTTAAAATTGATAATGTTTTTCTTCTCAAAACTTGAGCCTTTGTCTTGCAATGAAAAAGTCAAGATTGTTGAGGATAATTTTCATAGGTTGTTTAAAGAATACATGACAATATCCAATGTTGCAATTATTGGAAGTAGTAGTCGTGGATGTTTATGTTGAAATAATGGATGAAATGGATGAATTTGACATGTTTGAAAGTCCGTCTGAGTATAGTTTAGAAAAGATACAGTTGGATTTATATTTGGCAGAGCATGTATTAGTTCGCAAAGAAATGAAAATTTAGACGTGCTTACATTTTGAAAAGATAATAGGAGTAAGTATCCTGAACTCTCATTGATGGCTCGTAAGCTATTAAGTATACCTATCAGCACAGTTGCATCTGAGTCAGCCTTTTGTGTTGGTGGTCGAGTTATTGGCAAATTCCAGAGTTCTATTCTACCAGAGAATGCAAAAACTAAGTTGCGTTCTAGAGATTGGGTCTATGGGCATCAAGGTACAATATAATTAGTGTCATGTGTATTTTATTTTATGAACTTTCTTGTAGTTTGATAATTTTTTAAATTTTCTTATTTTTATCTTGTGATGATTCTAAAGAGATGGACTGTCACGACCCAATTCCCACACCCGGTCGTGATGATACCTCTAGTGAAGACAAGGCCAGCCAATAGAACAACAACGCCTCTTTTAATAGTTACTTAACATGAATAAGTCTAAATCATAGATAATGAAATCATATTGCAGAATAAACGTAATAAAACAGGGAACCCATCACGGCTCAGCCCGAAATCGGGGTGTCACAAGTCACGAGCATCTAGAAAGGATTTGTTAAGTTAACTAAAAGGCCTGTAATACATGGATTAAAAAAAAATTAGAATCAAAAGAAGAAATCTGGTGCCGCGAACGCTGGCGGTCACCTTGCTCGGCTACAATAGCAAAATCCTCAACTAGCTCAAACCCGCTACATACCTACATCTGCACGCGAGGTGCAGGGAGTAAAGTGAGTACTCCAACTCAGTGAGTAATAAAGGTAAATAATAACTGAGCAGCAAGAAACCACGTAAAGCAAATCATCATGCTATATAGTATAGTGTAACCCTTTGAGAAAATAGTGAAACTGTGAAATCTTTGGAAATTTCTGGACTCAGTTTTAAACCTCTTTTCAAAACATCTTTTTCCAATAGTTAAGCAAATAAATGCTAAACAAATAGTGCAAGTCAGAACATAAGTCAGCCCCTCGGGCACAGCACTCCATTAACAAATAACGCCAGGGTATCAGGTAAACAGTACAAGGAGTATCATAGATGCTAATGAAATGCGAGTGCTGGAATGTCATGACAGATAATACAAATAGGAACAAATGCATGAGTGCAATGCAATGCATATGATGGTACACTCCGGTACCCAGTGCAGCGTGCAGCCCAAGCCATTTATATTTAATGTCGACAGTGCTCACAGGGGTGTGTACAGACTCCGGGAGGGCTCCTACATCCGAAGCGCAAATAACCAAGTAATCTCATGGCACCAACCAGGCCCTCGGCCTCAATATCAATACAATACCGTTGTGGCACGCATCCCGAGCCATCCATATATCTAGAAATCACTATAACACTACTGCGGCGCGTAGCCCGATCCATGCTCAGTCCAGAAATACACATAAGCCACTTGGGCAATATTAAAATAATAGTCCTCAGCTCAAAACGTCAATAAAATATCGTTTAAGTTTTCAAATCTTAGAAAAAATTGCCGAGTTTTCAAAACAGTATTAAAACACTAGACCGAGATCAAATAATATGCAAAGTAATGCGAAAATAGTTGGCAAGAAGCCTAAACATGGCAATCAGCCCAAATTATGATGATAACAAGTAGTTTTAGTCAAATACGTAGTAATTTCATCAATCGGGACGGGCCAAGTCACAATCCCCAATGGTGCTCTACCCCACGCTCGCTATCTGGCGTGTAAGTCACCTCAATGCAGCACTATGATGTGCAAATCCGGGGTTTCAAACCCTCAGACTATCATTTGCAGTCATTACTTACCTCGAACCGGTGAAATCTCTAGCTCATGATGCCTTTTCCCCTCACATCGGCCTCCACGTGTGTCGAGTTTAACCAAAATCAAAGTGAATACATCACAATATGCTAAGGGAACAATACCCAATCGAAAATAATAAAAAAATAGCAAAAATCTCGAAACTAGCAAAACCCGAGCCCCGGGCCCACTTCTCAAAAAATTACAAAATTCACATCACTGGATTCCTTGTCTGGCCACGAGTCCATACATATCAAATTTACCAAAATCGGAGTCTATTTGAACCTTCAAATTTCATTTTTAAATTACCAATTTTCAAGCCCTAGCTTTACCCCCTTTTGATGAATTTCAACCAATTTCCATGTTAGATTTATCATAATCTCATGTGTTTAGGCCAAGGGACTTACCTCCAATCGATTCCCAGTGAAAACTCTCATTTCTCGCCAAAACCTCTCAAGGTCGCCCAACTATGGTGAAAAATATCCCAAGCTCGCGGATGAAATATTCAATAAAAACCCTTTTGCCCAGGGCGATTTTTGCTTTTGCGGTCCCGCTTCCGCTTATGCGGGACCCCCTTCTGCGGCCAAATCCCCGATTCTGCGGATATTCATTAGAAGTCCAAAACTGCTTCTACGGCTCAATTTCCACTTCTGCGGAACTTCCTCTCAAGATCAAATCGCTTCTGCGATTACCCGTCCGCTTCTACGGACCCGGTGATGCGAAGAATGTTCCGCTTCTGCGGAACTACCTTACCAAACCATGGACCGCTTCTGCAGTAAAATACTCCGCTTAAGCGCCTCCGCTTCTGTAGTCCAAGACCCGCAGGAGCGAAAATACCAGTTGCAGCAACTCTTTAGCAATATGCATCTCCAAAACTCCCCGTTTAACCATCCGCACTCATCCCGAGGCCCCCGGGACCTCAACCAAAAACACAAACGTGATCCAATACCTTATTCAAACTTTCCCCAATCATCAAAATACCTCGATTAGCACTAAAACTATCAAATCATATCAAATTCGAGCCTAAGTTCTTCAAAAACTTTCGAAACATACATTCGATCAAAAACCCGACCAAACGACGTCCGAATGACCTAAAATTTTGCACACACATCCCAAATTACCTAACGAAGCTACAACAACTCTCTGAATTCCATCCCGACCCCCGGATCAAAATCTCACCTATCAACCGAAAATCGCCAAAATACTAACTTCGCCAATTCAAGCCTAATTCTACCCCCGACCTCCAAAATCACTTCCGATCATGCTCCTAAGTCACAAATCATCCCCAAAGCTAACCGAATCACCGAAAATCACATCCGAGCCCTATAACTCATAAGTCAAACTCCGGTTGACTTTTCCAAACCAAGCCTTCCTTAAAGAGATTAAGTGCCTCATTTCTACCAAAACCAATCCGAATCAATTATAACTCACCAAATACTGATAATGAAACATGAAGAGGCATAAAATGGGGAAAACGGAGCGGTAACTCATAAGACGACGGGTCGGGTCGTCACATCCTCCCCAACTTAAACAAACGCTCATCCTCGAGCATACCCAGAATTGTTCTAGAAGCCAACCAATAGTTGAATGACCTTACCAAGCATATACCCAGGGGTGATCCCGCGTCACCCTATCTCATATAGGTCCGATAGCACAACATAGCTGAAATTACCCTATCCAGCCTAGCCCATAAATCATGGAACTACTTTTTCATTTCTGAAACCATCAATACGATCAAAACCTCACACCTATACTTGAATAGTCCCGAACCAGCTGTAATAACCCATGCCTGCAACCTCAGGTGAAATTATATGATATACCATATAATCCAAGCACTCGAAATGATAACTTCTATTCATAGTAGTTACTCACAACAACCAAATATCGATAGAAAACCTCTTATTTAGCTAAAGTCTCATTCCAACACTTTCATATAATACCAATGATAAATGAAACACGCAGCAAACCGTAACCATTTCTCATATCAACCATTCATGAAGCCACTTCCCTTTTGACTAATACCACAACAGATTTCCGAGCCGAACCTCGATATTATCCTTCTAACAAGCTGAAATCAAATTTGTTCGTATTCATTAATGACCCCAACGATCACCTGGAATCCAACACACCGCTCTGGTGATATGACACCTCAATACAGGCCTAAGCCACAACTTGCATAATACATTCACCAATAAGAAACGGTCCGAACATACTCAAATCATGAAAAATTACTCAAACGAAGGAGTTGTACCTCAAGCTCATCTGTAACATCACAACACAAGGCTAAGACCCCGTCTCACATCATGGAAATAGAATACCTAAATCTACCCCGAAAGGGCATATCTCCACGTGGCCTCGCTACAATGCGTGATCCTATCCAAACACTGTTACACATGAAACACCTCAAGTCACTATGCTCAAAATCGACAACCACACACAATTTGATGTCTGGAACCAAAGCAATTCATTACACCCATGGTGAAATAGATAACATACGACACACAACCTGATAGGCCATAACCAATACTCCATTTACCGGTCAACACCCCATTACTCTTCCCGCTCGACTTTCTCTATGAATCCCCAATAGAACCACACCACGTGTGCCTATAACCAACAATCATAACGTCTTACAGCACAGAAAAACAACTCATAAATCTCCCTCGATCACTTAACAAGTTCATTAACGATCGAATCAACCTATCTCTCAACAATACAACTCGGGGCCAACCAAGCAAACTCAAGCTAAATACGCAGCCACATCGGTCCGCCAACGAACTCATTACCAAGGAGCCTGAAGCTGCCCCTTCCACTACTATAACTCATGCCGGAGCTGTACAATATGGTGCCCTGCACCAAATAAATACCGAAATCCACAATCTCGCCTGGCGACATGCTCGGCCATAAGAAACGCATTCGAAAAAGTCCCTCAACACCGGAACTGAATCAATGGTAGAAACCTCTGCACTGACATCCGCCACGAAGGCCCAATTAAGAAAAGCAATCCTTCCCAGTCGTCTGCTGGTGTTTATAATACAAACCACTCTTCTAGAATATAATCTGATGCACCTCGCCACGCAACCTGTGGCATTTTTCGACATAGCCCATAGCACAATAGTCTAGAATAACCCAACACTGACACAACCAGTCTACACCCCAATATCATATCCAAAATCTAATATACCAAGCAAAGAAAGATCTACTCAGGCCTACAAATCCCAATAGCTGCTAACGGTACCAATACACACGATCCACAACCACTATATAGTCTGCACCTGAGAACTCCTAGTCTCCAACTCTATATAGCACACGAATCACTGTACCTGATCCCAATTCTGCAGTATGAATACATATTACACCTCAAGTACCCAATCATTCCACGAAAGATATTCTAAAATCCCCCTGTGCTATCATACAAACTTAGATATCAGCAGTCGATCTAGCAAGAAAGTGTTGCAATACTACAAAAGTATCATCAGTCTAATCACATTACCCTTCTTCTGAGACATATACTCTCGTCAAATCACTTCCAATTAGCAGTACCATTTCCTTGATTACCTGAGGCTACCCGTTACCTAAGAATTTTATGAACTTCTTTTCATAACTGAACTGTAACTCATCTAGCCAAGAACTTCCACTGATCCCATTTGGAAGGAAATCATCGCACATCCCATGCTTCTCATGCCCATAGAAAGATATATACATCTCCAAACTACGGTAAAACCCAACAAGAACTCTCTCTCAATTCCATTTGCACGAGCTAAACTACCAGGACTAAATCCTTCTATCCAAACCGAGCTAAGCAAGTTGTCAGAACTTAAGAACTTTGCTGCACAATGCCTGTAAAGGCTCATTACTTTGAACACATACGAAGAATTAATCATATCCTTACCATACCGATTTGGTCCACTAACAAGCTACTTCATCTATCTAACTCCCCTTCTGATTCATCATCAACTTGATATTCCCTCTTGTTGTAGCACCATGATGCCTCAACCCGGGCTTACCACACAAGACCCAAGCATGAACCACATTGTTTGAAACTCATAAGCTGCTGAATACTCTCCCTCGAATATTCTCAAAAACACCACATTCCAGAATACTTACTCTGAAGAACTTCCTGCGAATCTGAATTCGCTACCTTTACTTTCCAAATACCGATACATAGGATCCCATAATTAACATAAAAATACCACAAGTGTGGGCATTTTCCAATAAAACACAATCTCTAACAACATACACAACCTTAAGACACCTGATCGTTACATGTAGAATCTTGAGCACATTAAAACCATTCTCGAGAGTCATTCACTCTTATTCAAAATGCAAATTACCTGACCTAACGAACAAAACCACTCGTGCCTTATTAGCCCTCCGATACCGCAAAATGAGATCCTCGTCCCAATACAACCAAGCAACTTCCTACTCTATGCACCGAGCATTCTTTATCAACAATAACTCAAGACATCCTATTATTTTCTCACATCTACGAAGCACCATATAACCTTTGTCAAAATTTTTTCTTCACTCGTGCCATCCTCGGCTCAATTTCTGCAACAAGGACTGATCCGCCAGCATACCTTAAAATTGTAACCAACATAGCACATGACCATGCGATCAGCTAATCAACAGCAACCTCCCCAACTTGGCTCGAAGCCATATATCAGGACATACTCAATAACCCATAATGCTTCTACTCTAATGATGCCACAATACCATAGTGATATTAAACTCAAATCATTTACAAGTTTGTGAAAACACATATCATCTAGTACCGTAATCCTCTACACTTCTCGCATCCATCTCTACATCAGTTGAGTCTACTCTCTTAAGCGACCCGAATTGCCGAATTTCAACATGTACCCTTCAATTACACATGAGATATTCTAACATACACATAAGGATCATACCACTTAAGAACACTCCGCAGGAGATAACTCACCTGCTTCGCCTCAATTTTGTACTTCAGCATACCTTCCACCATCATATATGTTACACAATCATTAGTCTTCCTGAGTCTGAACTCATACCGCCACATGTAATGCACTTCACTTCCCAACTAGGAGATACGAAAATATTCTTCACGCGCCCATAATTCGGGCTACACATCAAATCACAATAGGAATCGAATCACTTAACAGTTCATCTATTATACTGCAGACTTCTTCATCACTACCAAGTCATATAGATATAGCCCACAGTATTAACATACTCATCACATGGATATCTGACCGCCATTCCGGCTAATAAAGACAATACTAAACATATAAGTTCAAACACTTGCTCACACAATCAACACCTGGTGCTCATGCCATAGGCAAAGATCTGGCCTCAAGTCCTCCAGACTGGCCCAACATACTCACGAAGATCACATCTCGACCCTTGATCAAGGAATCACAAGCCATCGAGGCACATATAATACTGAGCGCTCGCGTGCGCACACAGACGTGTGGAAGGAATTTCATGGGTTACATCTCAAGCTAAATCAAGTACGCACGATAAGAATTCCAAGAAAGTGAAGTTTTCCTAAAGGTTCTGCGGCCTCTCGAGGATAAATACAAACGTCTCCGTACTAATCCGCGAGACACTACTAAACCCGCTTATGACTAGTGAGACCTAGTAACCTAGGCTCTGATATTAACTTGTCACGACCAAATTCCCACACCCGGTCGTGATGGCGCCTCTCGTGAAGACAAGGCCAGCCAACAGAACAACAACGCCTCTTTTAATAGTTACTTAGCATGAATAAGTCTGAATCATAGATAATGAAATCATATTGCGGAATAAACGTAATAAAATAGGGAACCCATCCCGCCGCAGCCCGAAATCGGGGTGTCACAAGTCACGAGCATCTAGAAAGGATTTTTTAAGTCAACTACAAGGCCTATAATACATGGATTAAAAAAAATTAGAATCAAAAGAAGAAATCTGGTGCCGCGAATGCTGGCGGTCACCTTGCTCGGCTAAAATAGCAAAATCCTCAACCGGCTCAAACCCGCTACCGGGTAAACCAATACCTGCATCTGCACGCGAAGTGCAGGGAGTAAAGTGAGTACTCCAACTCAGTGAGTAATAAAGGTAAATAATAACTGAGCAGCAAGAAACCACGTAAAGCAAGTCATCATTCTATATAGTACAGTGTAACCCTTTGAGAAAATAGTGAAACCGTGAAATTTTTGGAAATATCTAGACTCCGTTTTAAACCTCTTTTGAAAACATCTTTTTCTAACAATTAAGCAATTGAATTCGAAACAGATAGTGCAATCCAGCACATAAGTCAGCCCCTCGGGCACAACA
Source organism: Nicotiana glauca (assembly GCA_026770625.1). Taxonomy (NCBI): domain Eukaryota; kingdom Viridiplantae; phylum Streptophyta; class Magnoliopsida; order Solanales; family Solanaceae; genus Nicotiana; species Nicotiana glauca. The sequence goes on from MU781239.1 coordinate 93,429, forward strand.
CTCCATTAACAAATAACAACAGGATATCAGGGTAAACAGTACAAGGAGTAGCATGGATGCCAATGAAATGCGAGTGCTGGAATGTCATGACAGATAATACAAATAGGAACAAATACATAAGTGCAATGCAATGTATATGACGGTACACTCCGGTACCCACTGCGGCGTGCAGCCCGAGCCATCCATATATTTAACGTCGACGGCGCTCACTGGGGGTGTGTACAGACTCCGAAGGGGCTCCTACAGCCCAGGCGCAAACAACCAAGCTATCTCATGGCACCAACTAGGCCCTCGACCTCAATATCAATACAATACCGCTGCAGCGCGCAGCTCGAGCCATCCATATATCCAAAAATTACTATAACACTGCAGCGACGTGCAGCCCGATCCATGCTCAGTCCAGAAATGCACATAAGCCACTTGGGCAATACTAAAATAATAGTCCTCAGCTCAAAACATCAATAAAATATTGTTTAAGTTTTTAAATCTTAGAAAAAATGGCTGAGTTTTCAAAACAATGTTAAAACACTAGACCGAGATCAAATAATATGCAACGTAATGCGAAAATTGTGATATCAATCCCAGAAAGATTCACATAGTTGGCAAGAAGCCCAAACATGGGAATCAGCCCAAATTATGATGATAACAAGTAGTTTCAGTCAAGTACGTAGTAATTTCATCAATCGGGACGGACCAAGTCACAATCCCCAACGGTGTTCTACCCCATGCTCGCTATCTGGCATGTAAGTCACCTCAATGCAGCACTATGATGTGCAAATCCGGGGTTTCAAACCCTCAGATTATCATTTGCAGTCATTACTCACCTCGAACCGGTGAAATCTCTAGCTCATGACGCCTTTTCCCCTCAAACCGGCCTCCACGCATGTCGACTTTAACAAAAATCAAAGTGACTACATCACAATATGCTAAGGGAACAATACTCAATCGAAAACAATAAAAAAAATAGCAAAAATCTTGAAACTAGCAAAACTCGAGCCCCAGGCCCCGTTCTCAAAAAATTATAAAATTAACATCACCAGATTCCTCATCTCGCCACGATTCCATACATATCAAATTTACCAAAATCGGAGTCCATTTGACCCTTCAAATTCTATTTTTAAATTACCAATTTTCAAGCCCTAGCTTTACCCCCTTTTGATGAATTTCAACCAATTTCTATGTTAGATTTATCATCATCTCATGTATTTAGGCCAAGGGACATACATCCAATTATTTCCCAGTCAAAACTCTCTTTAATTCTCGCCAAAAGCTCTCAAAGTCGCCCAACAATGGTGGAAAATATCCCAAGCTCGCGGATGAAATATTCAATAAAAACCCTTCTACCCAGGCCAATTTTCGTTTCTGCAGTCCCGCTTCCGCTTATGCGGGACCGCTTCAGCGGCCAAATGCCCGCTTCTGCGGATATTCATTAAAAGTCCAAAACCGCTTCTGCGGCTCAATTTTTGCTTCTGTAGAACTTCCTCTCAAGATCAAAATCGCTTCTACGATTACCCGTTCGCTTCTGCGGACCCGCTGATGCGTAGAATGTGCCACTTCTGCGGAACTACCTAACCAAATTATGGACCGCTCTGCGGTAAAATACTCTGCTTAAGCGCCTCTGTTTCTGCGGTCCAAGACACGCAGGAGCGAAAATACCAGTTGCAGCAACTCTTCAGCAATATGCAACTCCAAAACTCCCCGTTTAACCATCCGAACTCATCCCGAGGCCCCCGGGACCTCAACCAAAAATACAAACATGATCCAATATTTTATTCAAAATTGCCCCAATAATCAAAACACCACGATTAACACTAAAACCATCAAATCACATCAAATCCGAGCCTAAGTTCTTCAAAAACTTCCGAAACACGCATTCGATCAAAAGCCCGACCAAACGACGTCCGAATGACCTGAAATTTTGCACACACATCCCAAATTACCTAACAAAGCTACAGCAACTCTCGGAATTCCATCTCGACTCCCGGATCAAAATCTCACCTATTAACCGGAAATCGCCAAAATACTAGCTTCGCCAATTCAAGCTTAATTCTACCCCGGACCTGTAAAATCACTTCCGATCATGCTCCTAAGTCACAAATCATCCCCCGAAACTAACCGAATCACCAAAAATTACATCCGAGCCCTATAACTCATAAGTCAAACTCCGGTTGACTTTTCCAAACCAAGCCTTCCTTAAAGAGACTATGTGCCTCATTTCTACCAAAACTAATCCGAATCAACTATAACTCACCAAATACTGATAATGAAACATGAAGAGGCATAAAATGGGAAAAACGGAGCGGTAACTCGTAAGAAGACGGGTCGGATCGTCACATGGACATTGCAATAGATGTGGAGAAAATTGCCGCTACAATCTTTACTTAGAATTGTGAATGTAGAGAAATGATGCAGAGGCCGAGCTAATAAGAATTTATAAAGATGGATTGTTGAGCTATAATGAGATATAAGTTTCGATACTTTCTGAAATTTTGCTATAGAATTTGAGATGAATGGTATCTCCAGGACTCTCATTCATTTGAAAAACGTTTTCGATTCTTGGCGAGCCACTGTTCTCTTCTCTCGGTGGCTTCTTTTGTTGGTTTCAGTGAAAGTATTTTTCTGGATTGAGGTAATTGTAAGCTGCAATGATATCTGGGTGATTTTGCTTAGTGTATAAATATAGAATTTGGTGATATCATGTGCATGGATAAAAATACTATACTAAGGTCTTAAATGCTAAGCTGACATATTGGCGTACAAGTTGTAAATTTCTTGTTATTTTTTAATTTATATTCAAACGACAAATATAGGGACTAAAATTTATAAGATGTGAGTGTTTTTTGTCTAGTTAAAATGTAAATATTTACCTGGTTAATATAAAAATCTAAAATTACCAAAAAATTAATGTCCTTTCTCTATCCAAAATTAGTAGGAGTAATTAAAATAAATTTACACTTTCTCATTTTGGGAAGAACTTTAACACGTTATCATACAACAAACTTCGACTGTTACAACAAAAATAAACTGCTGCAAATTTATGCCGAGGTTGATTTAACAAGTTATCATACAACAAACTTTAAATGTTCTCTCCCTAAAAATTTTATACATTTGAAGTAGACGATGATTCAAATGTGCAATTATATGCCAAGGTTGATTTAAAATTTAGAGTTAGTTTGAATAGGTGCGATTTACTTATATATAGAGAGAAAACAATCTTGATCGATCTTCCTAGTCCATTTAATTCATTTAATGTGGCATCATATGTGTCACAACCCAAATCGGAGGGCCGCAACAGGCACCCACTGCCTTACCTAACCGAGTACCAACGTAGCGTATCTTTCTTTTAATACCATAATGGGTAAATGGGCCAGAAGGCCGTCATATAACCAGAATAAAATATAAGGGAATACTTGACATAGAACGACCCAAGATGTAATACAAACTTAAACATACGACATACGGTCCTATAAGACCCAAAATGAACACACGTGCACTAAACATAGGACGACAAGACCATACAATCTTTCATATACATGACATCTGTCTACAAGCCTCTAAGAGTACATACATATCATAAAGGTCGGGACAGGGTCCCGCCATACCAATCAATACATATCCAAATTATACTGACCAAATAGTCAACTCCGGAGCAAGTGGAGTGCACCAACATCTTTCGCTAAGCTGATAGCCTACTTGGAGGAATGTCAACCTATCTATTAGGACCTGCGGGCATGAAAAGCAACGTCCCAGGAAAATAGACGTCAGTACGAATAAAGTACCAAGTATGTAAGGTAGGAAAGCATAAACAAGAATAGTAATGTAAATGAGAGATAGAGGAGATACAACTTATAACATTTACTTACATGATGCTTTATATATATATATATATATATATATATATATATATAT
>MU781239.1:97832-127312 GCA_026770625.1 Nicotiana glauca
ATCATCATATTGTACCCGACCTCAAAGAGGACTCGGCAAAAATGTACCCGACCATCATAAGGCTCAGTAGAATCGTACCCGGCCACATGGTGCACGGTAAACCCAACTGATCAGTGGTTGCACAATAGGTGCCATATACGACCGTCTATAGCGCATCTCGGTAGAGTAAAATAGCTACTATAGATAATGCATGCTAGACTCATGGAATTATGTTCTAAACCTTTTGAAGTGACTTAAGAACGTTGTACCTTCGATTAACATTATGGACACTCATACCCTCAATATGAACCTCGGTAGGATTAAAGGATCATACACACTTGCTTAGAATAACTTTATAAGGAAAGAACAACATGGACAACTTTGGCGGCTAGGAGTAGATTAATTGTGAAATAGCGTATTCATTTCACTTTAGATCATGCCAAAAGAAAGAAGGAAAGTGTCTTAATATACCATAAACCTGCTGAGTCCCTAATACCTGCCAAGCAACTCTTCAAACAAGTCAACTCAATCTATCAAAGTATAAGGAGATTCAAAATCAGTGATGAGCAAAAGCTAAGTCTGTAACTTAAGTTAGTAGCTCATTTATGTAAATTCGGGCAGCATACCTCCTCCAACACCAAATGCCAACAAAAACAACCAAAGAAATCCATCAAGATATAAACATCAATAACTGTGAGCACGTGATTTTTGCCTCGCTTAAATATTCCTATAGAATTCTTAAAATTAGGATTTTTCATTTATTATTTGAATTTTAGGGAATCAATTGCGTGATTTTATATTTTGTGTGTATTTATTTAGTGGTCATAAAAAATAAAAATAAAATTTACTTGCATTGAAGACCCAATTCTAGATTTTTAGATTAATTAACATCATTGAAAATAAGAGAAAATAATTAAAAATAGTCTTTTGTATTGTTTACTTTTAATTTTGATTTTTTCCTTAAGCTTTCTTTTAAAACTAGGATTTGTTTAATTTTTGAGAATTAATTAGTTTTAATTTTAGAGTTTAAATCAGGTCTTGTCTATTTTAATTTTGTACTTGATAAAATCTGAAGAAAAAAATTAAATAAATAAAGGAAGAAAAGAAGAAAACAAATAAAGAAATTAAAAAGGGAATTTTTAACAATAATAGGCTGTTAATTTGTTTGGGCTATTTGTAATTCCATCCCAAAACCCCTCCCCAAATTCGGCCAAAATGGCCTAGATCCGCCCTTATTCCCGGTCCAAACGACCATACCCTTGAGACCAATAAAACGACATAGTATAGAAAGGATACTACGTCGTTTTGCATTAATGAATGCCAAATCAATCCAAGCCATCCATCCACTCTAATCCAACGGCTCTGGTTTAATGTTGATTTTTAAATAAAATTATCCAAATCATTTTAGAAGCCCTAGAGACAAAACCTTTCCTCCTCGTACCCCTGTTTAACCCCACCGCCTTCCGTCGCTGGAAATCGCCCACGGCGGCAGCAAAACTCCAACTGCGTCCAAATTTCACCATAGCTTCGTCTCTTTCTCCTCGTCATGGGTGCATGACTAGTTCCTGTCAAATCCTAACCAAAACTTTCAAATATGTCAAACCCTAGGTGCCTCCACCACTATGCACGGCAGCGCCGCCACCCAAACCGTACCAAATTTGTAACCCACAATCCCCATGATACCCTAAGCCCCACACTTATGGTTATTTCCCAAAAATCCCAACTGGATTTCTCCAATTCCACATCTAGGGTTCAAATTTTTTGAAGCGGCTGGCTAAGAATTTGAGATTTAATTTTGCCTATTCTAGGCATTTTCTTTTATCTCATTTGTATTGCGTATATTTTCAGTCATTTTATCTTCTTTGTTTGTTCTCGACTGGTTTAACTTGCATGATTCTGTCTTTGGCATTCTTTTTGTTTTTCTTTCACTGTTTGCTCGTCTTAATTTTTCCTTTATTTTTGTCTTTGATTCAACCACGTATATGTTCTTATTGTGCTTTCCTTTACTGTCTTCATTAGGTTAATGATAGAATTAGTTTTATTGATTAAAATTAGTTTAGTTTAGATGCTTTTCCCTTCAGTTTAATTTTAGTTCTTTTTTTTAAGAATTTTTGATCAACCGTTCAAACTTGAAATTCGGGCTTTGAATTGATCCTGAAATCATTAAGCCTATTTGAATCTGTTCACTTGGCTCAAACCTTTGTTTGATAGAGTTAAGTAATTTTCAGGGGTTTTAAGAGTATATTGGGTAGTTCCAATTAGGGAATCTTGAAGTAACTTATTTGGAAAGACCTAGAATATTCTAGATGGGGTGCCAATTCTAATTTCATGAACTTAAGAGTAGTATCTTAGGAAACAAGCTAACAATTAAGGGACTAACTGATTAAAACCAAAATCTGGAAGCTTCCCCTCAAATTTGCCTATAAAAGGCAGTCCCCCTACCTTCTTTAACAAGTTTTTAGCACCTGAAAATTCCCCAAAAGTTTAACATCTGAAAAATTTCCCCCAAAAGCCCTCTTCAAGTTTAACAATCAAATCATTTGATTTTCAAATCCAAAAACCAAAATCTGAACTTTTAGAGTTCAAAATTTTCATCTTAGATCTTAGTTTCTTCAAAGCCCAAAAACAAAAAGCAAAGGCAATAGAAAAGTCCAAGAAATACTATTATATTGAAGTTTTTCTTAGATTGATTTCAAGTGTAGTTGTTAATCTGAGTCCCTAGTGTTCTTGGGTTCAATTTCGAGTTATTTTGGGTGTATTCAAGCTATTTTTTGGGTGGTTTATTGGTTGGAATTGGTCCTTGGTCGGTTGATATTGCTTCTGGGTTTATAGCATTAGCTCAAGCGTCTGATTTCTATTGCTGAACTGCTGTGACACTACTGACTATCCATTTTTCCTTATTTTGCATCAAATTCCAGATACACTTTAAAACCTCAAGTGCTGTGACACTGGATCCATGTGTATGATTGCTTTTTGAGAAGGAATAGTGTAGAACTTCTTTGTTTTCCTTTGTTTTACATGAAGCTATTCTGATTTGTATACTTAGACGTTAATTCAATAGTGTTAGTTAGACTATTGCTTATTTTGTATTAATTGGACTGTATGAATTATCATTTGTAGCTTTAGTTGGACTTTATGAGTAAAAACTAGCTATAGCTGTTTTCAAGTAGGTTGTAGAATAATTCGAAGTTAAACAGGTCTGGTAGTTTAACACAATGTTTGCAACGGGGTTAATTTCCTGTGTTAGTTCCATTTTAACTTAATTCAGTTTCGATTAGTCTCAGTTTTTGGGTATCTGGTCGACCTGAAATTTTAAAATAGGCCAAATATTAATTATAAGTAGAGTTTAAAACAAGCTTGTGTGTCTGCATTGATGTTGAAAAAATGGCTCCTGTTATTATGAATGTTATATTTAAGCTTCAACTTCAATAGGATTTTTAGCTTTACAATTAAACAAGTATACTAATTTGGCTCTTACCGACTTGAACAAATCTACAATCTTCCTATTTGATTGATTTAGATCTAGAAACAGGCTCTGTGGCTTTAAGAGCCAGACTGTCTATTGTATACCAGGCCAGTAGGCCCAATTCAAATTTGGCAATGCTGTTTGGTTAAGGTTTAGCAGCCCACTCTAATTAGTTGGGCTTTGATCCAACCAGCGCCTGGCACAATCCTAATTCTGGACTGTCTTCTCATTCAGGGCCAGTTTCGAGGCCAAGAGACGGAAAATATTCATAGGGATTATTTGTTTAAATTTAAATATAAGTTTTGGGCCTCCCAAGCTAAGTAGGACATTTGAATTAAGAAGTTCCTTCTTGTTTAAATGTGGACTTGAGCTTGAGGCCCCACATCCTTAAAGATTTCAAACAATAGTAATTAATAATGTAATTAATTAGGCCCTTTAAGAGATAAAATTCAATAGAAAATCATAATTTGCTTTAGAATATCCTTAAAATAAACGAAGTGCACCACGCCAAATGAAACCCCTAAATTGTGTGGCCCTATTTAAATGCTTATATTAAAATACTTAGAATTCGGGACATGTCGTTCAGCAAATTTCACGGCCTCCCGCAAATTTAATAACACGTTAGTCGCTTTAGGCGCGCTTTTTTTAATAATTTTACCTTTCTAAATACGGATGTGCAGTTCATGCAACCCAAACCCAAATCCCAAAATGTTGAATAAAATATGTCGAGGATCCGGGTGCATTTCATGTGACGTGATCCGAAAATATCTTTTAAACTATGTTCAATTTCTTTAAAAAAAATTCAATTAGAAGTGGTAAATAATTTTTTAAAAAGTGCTCTATAGGATGACATGTATTAAAATCAAATTTTTATCCAATTATAATAATTTAAGCGACTGTGCTAAAACCACAGGATCTGGGGGTGCCTAACACCTTCCCTCGGGTCAACAGAATTCCTTATTCAGAAATTTTGGTTCGCAGACTCCCTTCGGGAAGTCAAAATTTTCCTCGATTTGGGATTCAAGATAAACCTGTGACTTGGGACACCAAAAGCCAAACTTATTCCAAGTGGAGACTCTAAAATAAATAAATAATCCCATTTCGAATAATGTCACTTTAAATGGAAAAACTCCCTTACACATTATCCTTCGGGGTAGGTGTGACAGCTCTGGCGACTCTGCTGGGGACACAAACCCAAAATTTCGATTCAGGGTTCAAGAATTCGAGCTTAGCATAATTGTGTATTTGACTTTATCTGATTTCTCTACATGTTCCATGCTATATGTGCTAAATGTTCTACCGCTTTGATATTTGTTGAATTGTATATAAACTGTTACGAATCCCTTCCTCTCTCTGAGTCTTCTGCATCATGGAGAAGGGTGCACTTCGTGTAGCTTCTCTTCTATTTAGAGTCTTTTCCCATTTAAAACGAGGTTTGGATAAGCTGCTAAGCCGGCGGAGCTTCTATATATCTGGTACGCTGCCTCCCCCTCGGCTCGAGTTGTCCGCTCGGGTAAGCCAGGCCTAGACCAATAAACCTAGGGGTTAAACCTAGAAGAACAAAACCTCATTCCGGATCCCTAGTAGGAACGTTTGTTTGCGTCATGTGCATTTGACTTAGGGGACACAACACTTGGGGTGGGTCCGTCTAGGACAGGTGACCTTAAATGAAAGACCATCCCGATGCATCTTACGTGCTACTTGTGCATTTATTTGCTCGGCTTTGCATGTTGACCGGCTTGTATATAATGAGTGAAAATTGAGAAAATAGCAATGTGAGGACTAAGTGAGGGTAACCATTTGTTTGAAAAACTAATGCCCAAATAGTACCGAAATGCTGCCGAATTTTTTGAAACATGGGAAAAGAAAAAATATTTGAAAATGAAAAATTGTTGTTCAGAAAATATACATTTGATTTTGACAAATATTCCCGAACTACGTTGCTTTGATTCTTACCGGATGTGAGGCATGTAGGCAACCCTCATCGGGTCCAACCTCCCTTTTGCAAAAATAGCCAAAAAAATCAAAATTTTAATTTTTGTCATAAATAAGTCGGGTGATGCCATTCTTGATAAAATAAGCCGAAGGTCCCCAAAAGGGTTTCGGAAGGCTGTTTTGGCAAGAACAGCCACCTTGAGTCATTTTAAAATGGTTTGCGGGCACAGCTTTAAAATCTTCCTCCCATAAGTGCTGAAAGGCCATATTTGCAAAACCAAGTGCTTGTTTTTATAAATAAAGAAATTTTTGCAAAAATAGCCATTTTTCTTTGTTAGGTCAAAATAAGTCATTAAACCCCCTTTTAAATAAATGTGCAGGATGAATACCACTGACATTGAAGCCTTCTCAGTCCTGAGTGAGATCCCTTTAATGCTCCATATGTGGTGGAATGATTTGGAAAAAGGTAGCAGAGCAACCGTGGTCAAGATTTTGGGTGGTCTCGTTGATTTATTGAATGTCAAACCAAGAACAGATATTATTGAGGAACTGATACCATTCTGGGACCCAACCCGTAATGTATTCCGGTTCTCGAACTTTGAACTTACACCCACACTAGAGAAGATTGCGGGATATGCGGGTCTCAACGGGAACCTCCAGAGTAGATACCCATTGGCACCTTCACAGGTTCTTGGATTTGTTGAGCATTAGTTGGGACATTCAAGATCCGCATCTAGCAGAAGGGTGTTCCAGCCTGCATTTCTTATATCACCGATATGGCAACCTGAAATATTTTAAGCATCCCAACACCGGTTTGACACATGCCGGGGAAAAAAGATAAATGGGAGGCCCGGCAGGGATTGGCATTCATGGTAGCTTTTCTGGGAGTCCTTGCCTATCCAAGAAAAGATGGTCACATAGACATTGGCCTTGTGGGAATGTTGGATGTTGCCATAAAGAAGTCTAATAGCACAGTGGTTCCCTTGATTGTGGCGCAAATGTATCGAGCTTTAACCATGTGTCGAGAGGGTGTAAAAATTTTTTTGGGTTGCAATCTGTTACTACAGATGTGGATACAGGAGCACCTTTGCCATTGCATGGGGTATATAAACTATGGTCTAACCGGGCTAAGTTGCATTGCGGAGTTTGGAACCAGGGTAACAGGTATTGAGTTCCCCGAGGGCACTGAGGCTTGGTTGTCATGCTTGAGATCTTTGACTGCGGATAAAGTTGAATGGGCTTTTGGATGGCTTCCTGCAACTGAGTCTGTGTATACATCGGCATAAGTACCTTATATTCTTTTGATGGGCATTCGAATTATCCAACCTTATGCTCCCTACCGAGTCCTGAGGCAACTAGGAAGATTCCAAACTGTTCACGATGATGAAGACTTGAGTGGACAAATTATTGAGTTAGGACCAAAAGCTGCATTCCCAGAAGGAAAGATCCGACAAATATGGAATGAGTGCAGGTACCTTAAGCCTAAGACTATAGTACAGGACTAAGCTAGAGGCGAGGTGGATCCCAAATACTTAACCTGGTTTGGCAAAAGATTTCAAATACCTGAGAGACCCGCCAAAAGGCCACATGTACAACAATTCACCAATGGGGCCCAAGTGCAGTGGGATTGGCTAGCCAAGGAAAGGGAATACCGACCGAGAATAGGCAAGTTGGAGAAAAAGGTCCGAGATCTTCAATTTGAAAAAAGTGTGCAAGCCGCAGCTGATGAAGGGGATAAAAAGAAACTGGCCTAAGAGAATAAAGCTCTCAAATCCCAAATTCAACAAATGAAAATAGCCACCAAAAGTCAAGAAAGAAGTCGGTCCGACGAGAGATTGATAAAAGGGCTGAAGAAGCAAGTCTCGAATTGCCAGGAAAAATTGGAGAAATCTGAAGGGAACGTGGCAAAACTCCGGGCACAGTGGGCAAAGAAGACCGAAGAAAGAGCCCAATTTGTACAACATATGAAAAGGAATTATGAGGAAACCATTCCTAATATGAAGACAAAAATGAATACCCTTGAAGATAAAGCAGCCCGGCAAGACAAAGAATTTCAGGCTGAGAGGGAACAATGCTATGGGCTAATCGCTAAAATGGAGAAGGAAATAAAACTGTTGCAAGACCATCGCTTTTAGGAATCCCAAGTGTTAGAGTCTCGCAACCAACAGATAAGTCGACTACTCCAAGAAAATGGCCGGATCAGGGAAAGAATTAGGGGCATTGCAAATTATATTGTTATGAAATGTCAAGCCGGTGAACGAATGGGTCGTACCACTTTCTTTGCTTCAGTGATGATATTTGTTCGCCAGGTTATGAATGATTTGGATCAGTTACAAAGGGGTCTTGCACGTAGGCCCGCGGCGATGCGGAATGATGCCCCGCGGTCCCCAGGATTTGAAGCTTTGATGTATTCCTAGTTATCGAGTCTGTATTTTATTTTGAGTCTGTAATTTTCCTTTTTAAGAAAAACAAAGAGTCTAGTATCTTTTGTAATTGGAGTTTTATTAATGAAAAATTGAAAAATCCCAAAAATTATTTCTTTATTTTTTGCATTTTTGCAAGAACTACGCTTGGTCTGATTCATGCGGGGTCGTGATACGTAGGCAGTCTCCATAGGATTCGACTGTAACCTTGAGAAAAAATAAAAGAAAAGAAATACGAGGGAAGAAAATAAAAGGAAAACAAGAGAGGAAAATAAACGCAAAAGAAGAAAATAAGGAATCGAGAGAAAAAAACATGGCGAAAGAAAAAGAAAAGTAGAAAATGAGAAAAAACAGAGGGAAAACAAAATGAGAAAAAAAAACAAAAGAGAAAGAAATCAAGGAAAACAAAAGAAAAAGCCGGGATGACGCATGCAATCGTAGCAAACATGTGGATACTCATTTAACTGTATAGGTGCATCACACTCCTATGTGCGGTTACCTATCTGTTATTTGTTTCAAACTAACTGTTGTTGTTGTTGTCAATTCCAGCTTAGCTTTTAGAAACGGTGGTTGGTTGTGGTACGCTGGCATCACATCAATACTTTACCAGATTGAGAGGCAATGTGGAAATGTCTAAAAAATGACTTTGCCTGCAATTCCTATATATGAAGAGAGCCCCATCTCGAGGGTCCCAGCATCTGAGTTTGTCACAGCCGAAAAGAATCGAATTTTACGTATCCGACTCATGGAGATGTAGGATGCCTGGACCAATGGAAAAGAACCTCCAAGCACCATTCCTGGATTTCCTGAACTATTTCCTAGATCCGGGGGTGTTTCCACCGTCCCCATTAGCCATCCAAATACTCCGTTGGGACAGCCTACTATGACCACTCACTTCATAAGAACACCTTCTGAGGTCCGCCCCCAGGTGTTCCCTACAGGAGCAGCTCCTAACATTTTCACTGCTCCACTATGCTCTACTACAACACAACCTTCACTGCCAAGGTCTGCTTTGGATCCTTCGGTCTTCACCTTCCAAAACCCTGTATTTCAGGCGGATCCTCCTCACTATCCCACATATACTTACTCTCAGCCACCACCATATGAGCTTACACCAGGGCAAGATAATTCCCCCAAAGCTCCTAAACAGGACGAGATGACGAAAAGAATGAGGAGCCTTTAGGAGAGCTTAAAGAATATGCAAGGCTTGAGTGGACAAAAAAGTGTTTCTTATACAGATCTGTGCATGTTCCCTCATGTGCACTTGCCCTAGGGTTTTAAAATGCCAAAGTTTGAAAAGTATGATAGGCATGGCGAGCCTATCGCGCACTTGAAAAAGTATTGTAATCAGCTACATGGGCCGGCAGAAAAGAAGAGTTGTTTATGGCTTACTTCAGAGAGAGCTTAGTAGGCATTTCCTTAGAATGGTACATGGACCAAGACGTCTCATGATGGCACATTTGGGACGATCTTGCCAGAGATTTTGTAAGGCAGTTTCAATATAACATTGACATCGCACCAGATCGGAATTCTTTGGCAAATTTGAAGAAGAAACCATCAGAAAGCTTCAGAGAATATGCTATTAAATGGCGCGAATAGGCATCGAGGGTGAAGCCTCCCATGGATTAAGTAGAAATGGTCACTGTCTTCCTCTAGGCTCAGGAAGCAGATTATTTCCAAAATGTGATATCGGCCATGGGCAAGCCTTTTGCGGAGGCCATCAAAATTGGTGAAATGGTAGAGAACGGTTTGAAAACGGGCAGGATTTTGAGTCAGTCGGCCATCAGAGCAACCTCCCAAGCCATCCAAGGTGGGTCTGGAGGAATGGCCAAAGGTAAAAAGAAAGAGGAAACAGTTATGGCAGCATCAAGAGGAAGAAGATACCGGGCTCCTAGACTTGCGTTCTCTAAAAGAACCCCTCAATACTACTATCCTAAATCTGATATGACTTATGCTCCCCCACCTTATACGGTCATGAATGCTCAACCCTTTGCTCAACCATAGCTACAGGCCAACAGAAATCAACCTCCATGTCCAAAAACCAGCCTCCTCACCAGAACCACTATAATCCCCGAACTCCACAGAATAACTTCCATCCTCGGGAACTACCTAGAAGTCCAAACATTACACCAATTGGTTAACCGTACTCCAGTCTATTCCTGAAGCTGGTTCAAATGAATTTGATGTAGCCCATACCCCAGAACAGGCAAAACCTGGAATCACTATCCTATCAGTGGGGCGTCCGATGTGCTTATCACTCAGGAGCTGAGGGGCATAGTATAGAAAACTGTTGGACATTGCAGAAAGCCGTGGAAGATTTGATAGAACAGGGGAAGATAGTGTTGAGGGATGAGGAATTCCCAAATGTGACCAACAATCCGTTGCCCGCTCACAACAACGGGCCGGTAATCGGGATGATTTATGAAGACAAGGAGTTTGATCTATCCTTGAAAGCTATAATTGCTACTACTGATGTAGAAAGGAAACTCAAGGCAGCCCCGAAGCAAGGAAAAGGGGAAAACAAGAATAAAATCATCAAGGATGGACCTGAGAAGAAGGCTGAAACAAAAGTAGGGACGATGCCTCCTAAAACAAAATTCTCTATGTTCCGCGAGGTAGCCAAGAAAAGCCACTGGTTGTGAGCACTCCAAAGAAATTTGAAGTCAAAAAAGGAACACAAATGTATGTAACAAAAGGAGCTTATGTGGTATGGGGGACAATTAAACCACCTCGGCTGAATGAGCCAGTGGTTGTTGGACACGTACCACAGAAGCCAATGACATACCCTTCTGCGGTGCCATAGAACTATCAGCAGACAGTGGTTACATACAAGGGTAAAGAAATCTCGGGAGAACTTCCAAGAAAGACCTTTGTTAAGAAATATTCAAATATACAGGAGGTAAACAATGCCACACAAAAGCGCTTTCCATCCAAGAAGCCCGTGAGTACTGAGGAAGTAAAGGATTTCTTCCAGAAAATGAAGATGCCTGATTATGAGATAGTAGACCAATTGAGAAAATATCTGGAACAAGTGTCATTTCTATCATTGGTGATGAAGTACTCCGAACATCAGAAGATCTTATTAAAAACTCTAAATGAGGCGTATGTGCCGATTGAAACTTCAGTCGAACAGCTTGAAAGGATGGCAAAAAAGGTTCTTCGCCGTGAATCAACTCTCCTTTAGTAAAAATGACTTGCCTCAAGAGGGAGCGGCTCACAACAAAGCATTACATCTGACTGTCAAGTGTGAAGGTTACTATGTCAAGTGAGTCATGGTGGATGGAGGCTCGGGTGTTGATATTTGCCCACTCTCTACAGTGCAAGGAATGGAAATCAAGACTAGAAGGATTCGTCCCAATAACATAGGTGTGAGAGCCTTTGATGGCATTAAAAGGGATACCATCGGAGAAATTGATCTGATATTAATTATAGGCCCGGTGGATTTCGAGGTGACTTTCCAGGTATTGGACATGGATACATCTTACATTTTTCTTTTGGGAAGGCCTGGATCCATACGGCGAGAGCCGTACCCTCCACCCTCCACCAAATGGTTAAATTTGAGTTTGAAAATCAAGAAATCATGGTCCATGGAGAAGACGAGCAGTCCATTTATCGGGACCCATCTATCCCATGTTTGGAGGCAAGGGAAGGAAGTGAACATATTGTTTATCAAGCCTTTGAAATTGTGGTGGCAGATCAGTATGAGGAGGGAGATCCATGCCCCCAGCCTTTCCTGTCTAATGCTTCAATTATGATGGCTAAAGAGATGATTAGATACGGTTTCAAACCAGGAAAAGGATTAGGAAAAGCTCTACAAGGTATATCAGAGCCAGTAACCTTGCCCATAGTAGAAAAGTTCTTTGGGATAGGTTTCCACCCTACCCCAGATGACGAAAAATGGGCAGATGAAAGAAAGAAGGAAGGGTAGTCCTGCCATAACCATTGCCACATCTCTATGATACTTTTGTCAAGCCTAAGTATGGCTAAGAGGAAGACGATAAGGTGTTCACGGCTGAGGAAATCAAAGATATATGTGGAGCTATGAGACAAATACTCTATGAGACCCACATGGTTCAGCCAGGGGAGGGCACTAGCACCGCTAAGTTGCTATATATGGGACCTGATGCTAAACTCCAAAGCTGGAAGGCTACGACATTCCCGATCAGGCGGGAGTCCCAGTAGACTAGCCCTTCCACTTTTTATGCATCCCGAGTTATTTTAGGGTGTAACTCGGATGTTTCTTTTAGTTTCCTGTCTTTAAATTCCTGAATGTAAACCCTGTTATCTTTCCAATTCCAAAAAAAGAAATTAATATTTCATCGTTCATTTTCTCCCTATTCTTTCTGATTTTCGTTATTTTTCTTTTTCATTTCTCTTTTCAGTTATAATAATACGGCTTTAAATAACATGACATGCTTGCGGACTTCATGACTAGATTCAAACACACTCTCTAACTGTGAAATAATGAATCAAGAACCAAAATATGACGAAGAAGAGGCTTTTAGGGAAATAAATCAAGAATTGGAACAATTTGAGAACAAACCAAAGCCAAATTTGAATGAAACTGAACCAGTTAACTTGATAACGGCCGAAGAAATCAGGGAAACCAAAATAAGCATTCACACAGATGAGAAAACTCGAGATGCAATAATCCAACTCCTGTTTGAGTTTAAAGATGTGTTTGCTTGGTCATATGATGACATGCCAGAACTGAGCGTTGATCTAGTGGTGCATAAATTGCCAATTTACCCCGATTTTCCTCCAGTTCAGCAAAAGCAAAGAAAGTTTAAGACTGATATCAGTGATAAGATCAAAGAAGAAATCATAAAATAGCTGAAGGAGGGAGTAATCCGAGTGGTCCGATATACCACATGGCTGGCCAACGTAGTTCCAGTGCCAAAGAAAGATGGAAAAACTCGGGTGTGTGTGGACTACCGAGATTTGAATAGGGAAAGTCCCAAAGACAACTTCCCTTTCCCCAACATCCACATCCTTGTTGATAACTGCGGCAAATATGAGATACAGTCCTTTGTGGATTGTTACGCAGGATATCACCGGGTGTTGATGGATGATGAAGATGCGGAGAAGACAGCCTTCACCATACCCTAGGGTACATACTGTTATCGGGTTATGCCATTTGGGCTGAAGAATGCCGGAGCAACATATATGAGAGCCATGACCGCCATCTTCCATGACATGATGCATCAGGAGATAGAGGTGTATGCGGATGACGTAATCTTCAAGTCCCGAACTCAGAGTGACCACGTTCGAGATTTGAGAAAGTTCTTTGAACGATTGTGCAAGTATGATTTGAAGCTGAATTCGGCTAAATGTGCTTTTGGAGTCCCATCAAGCAAACTCCTGGGTTTTATAGTCAGCAGGAGATGTATCGAGTTAGATCCAACAAAGATAAAGGCTATTCGAGATTTACCTCCTCCGAGAACTAAGAAGGATGTGATGAGCTTATTGGGCAGGCTAAACTATATTAGTCGGTTCATTGCTAACTGACTACCACATATGAGCCCATATTCAAACTATTGAAGAAAGATGCAGCGATCAAATGGACATCTGAATGCCAAGAGGCCTTCGACAAGATCAAGGAATACCTATCAAATCCTCCAGTCTTAGTCCCACCGGAGCTAGGGAGACCTCTCTTCTTGTATCTGACGGTTTTGGAAAACTCTTTTGGTTGTGTCCTCGGGCAACATGATATAACCAGAAAGAAAGAGCATGCAATTTACTATTTGAGCAAGAAGTTTATCAGTTATGAAGCTAAATACACGTTGTTGGAGAAAACGTGCGGCGCTTTGATGTGGGTCGCTCAAAAGTTGAGACATTATCTTCAAGCCCACACTACCTACCTCATAACCAGGTTGGATCCTTTGAAGTAAATATTCCAGAAGCCGATGCCCACTGGAAGGCTAGCAAAATGGTAAATCTTGTTCACTGAATTTAACATAGTCTATGTCATTCGCACGGCAATGAAAGCCCAGGCGTTGGCATACCATTTGGATGAAAACCCAGTTGACGAGGAATACCAACCGTTGAGCACATACTTCCCAGATGAGGAGGTATATTCAATAGAAGCAATCTCTGAAGACACTCGTGCTTGGAAAATGTTCTTTGACGGAGCAGTAAATGCTAGAGGTGTAGGAATTGGGGCAATCTTGATCTCACCCACTTGTCAGCACTACCCAGCTACAGCCAGGCTCTGATTCTTCTGCACAAACAATACCACTGAGTATGAAGCCTGCATCATGGGCATGAATATGGCAATCCACCAAGATGTTGAAGATTTATCGATCATGGAGAATTCTGATCTGATTATCCGGCAAGCCCAGGGAGAGTGGGAGACCCAAGATGTTAAGCTCATTCCCTATCGGCAACATGTGGAATATCTCAGCAAGCACTTCAGGTCGATAGAATTCAGGTACATTGCTCGGTGTCACAATGAACTAGCCGATGCACTTGCCACTCTGGCTTCAATGCTGCCTTACCCAGGCAATGCCCATATTGATCCTATGGAAATTCAAATCAAAGAAAGGCATGGTTATTGTAATGCGGTTGAGGTGGAACCCAGCACCCAGCCATGGTATCATGATATCAAGAGATTTATGAAAACACAAGAATACCCCGAGCAAGCCAGTGGAGATCAAAAGAGAACCATTAGATGACATGCAAGTGGTTTCTTCTTAAGCGGTGGCGTCTTGTATAAAAGGACCCCAGGCCTCAATTTGCTAAGATGCGTTGATGCCGAAGAAGCCGGAAGAATTATGCATAAAGTACACTCAGGGTATGCGGACCTCATATGAATGGGTATATTTTGGCAAAGAAAATCCTGCGAGCGGGGTATTATTGGATAACCATGGAAAAGGATTGCTTCAAATTTGTTTGGAAATGCCATCAATGCCAGGTGCACGGTGATTTGATTCATGCACCTCCAACAGAACTTCATCCGATGTCAGCACCTTAGCTATTCGTTTCCTGAGGTATGGATTTCATTAGGCCAATCGAGCCGAAAGCTTCGAACAGACATAGATTCATATTGGTTTCCATTGATTACTTCATGAAATGGTTGAGGCCATCACACTCAAGTCAGTTACCAAGAAATTTGTGGTAGACTTTGTGCACTCCAATCTCATTTGCTGCTTTGGCATTCCTGCAACTATTATTACCGATAATGATGTGAACTTGAACAGTCGTCTGATGGGAGAGGTATGCGAACAATTCAAGATAATGCATAGAAACTCTACTCCTTAACGGCCTAAAGCCAATGGTGCCGTTGAAGCAGCAAATAAGAACATCAAGAAGATTTTGAGAAAGATGATTCAAAGCTCCAGGCAATGGCATGAAAAGCTGCCATTTGCATTACTTGGATATTGCACCACAGTGCGTACATCGATCGGAGCGACCCCGTACTTGTTGGTCTACAGAACTGAGGCTGTCATACCTACATAGGTAGAAATCCCTTCGCTCCTGATAATTGTCGAAGCAGGAATTAAGGATAGCGAATGGGTCAATGTAAGGCCCCGTGAAATCCCTACTCAAAAAACCGGATCCCGTGGTTCCAAGTTAGGATCATGTGTTAACAATTCATAAATATACTTTGCGGCGAGCAAGCTTGCCGCGGCGCGGACCTTTTTGGACTGAATAATGCATTAAAAAGTCAAGAATAAGTTCCCAAAAAAATGCAAGAAATGCGGTCTAGAATGCGGTCGCAATATCGAAATGCGGACCGCATATCTGCTGCAGAGTGAGGCAGAATGTTCTTTAAAAATTGAAGTGAGTTATGCGGTCGAAATACGAGTGCATAATCAAAATACGGACCGCATAGTCGTCGCATATTTTCCTTTGAATTTTGTGAGGATCAATTCTACGGTGCACTTTGCGACCGCAGAACATGAATGCAGAATGCATTCTTACCGCAGACTGAGTCAGAATGTTTAGTTTTTGGGGAGCATTTTGCGGTCCATTATGCGGACCACATGTTAACTCTGCGATCGCAAATGCGATCGCATATTTGACTCGGGGCTCCGTTTTTCTAATTTTTAACCCAACTTCCATATCGATATATCCGGTGTTATAGCTCATTTTAAGCATTCTTCTGAGCATTTCTAAAGAGAGAGAGAGGGTTCTTAGAGAGGGAAAGTCTCCCCATCAAATTACTCCATAAGATTGGGCTAAATCCTTGAAGAAAATCAAGTGAAGACCCCTAGACCTTCATCTCAAGAGGTAATACTTTATCACCCCAACTCTTGTTTGTTTTATTCTCAGATATAAGAGGGTTACTAGTGAGGTTATTCATGGGTACAACAATGGATTCCTTGCATGCATGTTAAACCTTAGAGTAGTGGGAGGTGGTGAATTAAAGAGGGGTGCAAAGTGATATAAATTTCTCTCAAAAAGAGACCTAAGATCATATTGCACCTCTAGGGTTTGTCAATATGCTTGAACCAAGCTAGAGTCTCAATCTCATCTCTAATTCTCGATTTAATTTGTAATTTTTACTCAATAGATCGAAGTGCTTAGAGTTCGGGAAATTTGTAAAAGAGTAAGGAAAGCTTTATTGAGGTATGTATGGTTAAAACCGCTTTTTATTAGAAATTGAGCTCCGTTGTCATTACGAAAGTATGGTAAGAGTTGAATTGGCTAGTGTATTGATTGTCATTATGCATTAATTGAATTGCATATATCTATACATATTCGTGAAGGATGTGCCTCAAGGTGAATAATGTACCAATCCTGATAATTAGAGAGTGATGAAAAGTACAGTTATGTGCTGAATTACTTGGGCTATAAGCCAACATCAAAACGAAAAACTATTCATGCTAGCTATGTGCTCACTTACCTGTGATTGCAACTTGAATTATCTTTGATATATGTGTCTATGATCACAACTTGTAAAATGAATATTAAAAAGGGAAAACGATATGATGATGATGGCCATGAGTGCCCATGAATTGTATGAAGTTTTTGACTAGTAATGCCTCCAATAAGGTGACCTAGCCGATCGGGTTGTGATGGACACCATGCCGCACACATGGTGGTAATGTGCTGATATTGAATTCCGAATAAGGGAAATGTAATATTGATTGAAAGTAATGCCTCCAAAGAGGTGACTTAGCCGGTAGGGTCGTGACTAGACTCTGCTCGAGATGGCGGTGGTAATGAGAACAGTGGTGAACATGTGACAGAAATTCCCTAATCTATGTCGTGGAAGTTGTATGAAAGATTATATGAATTGCTTCTTTGATTTGCCCATATTATTTGCCTGTATCTATTGATAGTTCTTTCTAGTAAAATGGTGTTTAGTTACACATACCAGTACAATTCAAATGTACTGACGTCCCTTTTGTCGGGGGCGCTACATTCGTGTTATGATTGTAGGTGGATCTATAGCAGGCACTCCAGTCCACCGGCAGTAGCACCTCTTCTACTTTTCGTCAATTGTATGGGTGAGCCCCTTTCCCCTCGGGGCCCTGCGTGGCTTATGCCGCTGTTCTTCCCGGAGTCTTTATTTTTGTATTTGTGTAAGGTATAGCCAGAGCCTTGTGGCTGACATTTCTGTATGACTCTTCAGTTATATTTAGAGGCTCCGTAGACAGGTTGTGGGTAGTGTCAGGTATTGGAAATTAAAATAGAAATATTGATGTTTGGCAATGATGTATATAACTTGTAATACCCTTAAGTGGCGAAATGATGTTGCTAATAAAACTGAAATGGGAATCGTTAATTATATGTTGATAGAATTCGATTAATGGAGTCTATTCCTTATTTAATTATGAGTTGGGTTGGGTAGTATGTATGAAACCTACCAGGCTTGCTCAGTCGGGTTTACTCGATTGAGCGCCGGTCGCGCTCTTCGGATTGTGGGGCGTGACAGTCAAGACTCAGTTGGAACAGTTGTCATTAATTGATGAAAAATGAATGGTCGCGGTTTGTCACGGGCAGTTATACCAATAAAGAATGGCCCGCGCTTATAATAAGAAAGTGCGTCCTAGGAATTTTGAAGTGGGACAACTCGTGCTGAGACGCATTCTCCCCTATCACCAGGAAGCAAAAGGAAAATTTGCTCCTAATTGGAAGGGTCCATACATAATCCGGAAGATATTTCCAAGAAGAGCACTGTATCTGGGAGACATCGAAGGAAATGATCTTGAAACAACAGTCAATGCAGATGCAGTAAAAAGGTATTATGTCTAGACCTCCTGCGGCAATGTCTTTTATGTAATTGAGATGACGAAGGCTTTCCTTCCCGCTACCCCAAACACAATCACTCCTTCATAAACCCTTTGAGCCGGTTACACTTCTTTGATCACCCTCTTTGGAACCCGGAAATACTATTGAAAGAAAAGAAAAAGAAAAAAAAAGAAAAAAAAAAAGAAAAAGAAAAAGAAAGAAAAAAAAGAAAAAGTAAAGAAAGAAAAAAAAAGAAAAAAAAGAAAAAGTAAAGAAAAGAAAAAGAAAAGAACAACAAAACAAAAACAAAAACAAAATTGTTTTCCGGAACTATGTTTGACTTGATTCCGAAAGTATACATAGGCAGCCTCTCCCTGATGTTTAATCACACCAAAACAAAAATCCCAACTTCCCAAAAGTTGAAACTAGGGCAGATGATAAAATGGTTCGGCCATGAGCCCGTAAAAACGGTTCCAAAGTTGTAGTTCCACTCAAATCCTTTTACCCAAAGACCTTGTTCAAGTCCTTTCGATCGATTGGCAAAGGCAGGGAAGTGAAAAACACCATTGTCAGAATCTGATACAATATAAATTGAGAGAAATAAAATGAGAGAGTCTTATCGGTGAAAACCTTCGGGCACCATAAGGTGACGGTAAGTAGAGAAATTGAAAATGAGAGAGTCCGCTTAGTGAAAACTCGTAAAGAGCACTATCGTTCAACGGTGAGAAGAGAAATGAGAGAGGTCGATTAGCGAAAACCTGCAAAGGGCGCTGTCGGCCAAAAATAAGACATCTCACCACTAAAAGAATCCTAGCAAGGTTCCCTGGCTTTGAAGTGCGGATCAATGGGTTCACAAGAAGCTAGAAAATTTGTACGGGTTGGGCATCCAGTCCAAGAAGCATGTCATGTCCATTTGAAGTCAGCATACACCCCCCAAATAAGTCCTTCTTTTTCCCCAAAAGGGACACTGCTCTTTAAACTCATATGCTTGTCTTTTTGTATACTTTTTCCTTGCATCCCTTTCAATTTAACTCTGATTCCGAGACTATTACAAAGAAAAGATGGCAGGACTGGTTTCATATGGCTCCGCTTGGCAAAGCCAAAGGAAATACCCAGCCCAGCTGGTGCGCCAGTCCAATCCCAATTGACCATGGTGGTTGATGCTTTCGAAGCAAAATCATTGGAAAGGAAAGAAAGTAAAAGGCAAAGGTCATAAGAGCAGAATAAAGTGAAAAGGCCAGAGCCCATACGGGTGAGTCATCATGAAGTCCTAAAGTTGAGTCCTGTCAGTTTGAAAAGAGATTACCCCTCAAGACCAGCAGGCAGCAAAGTTCTTAACGAAAATTGGGCCGGGATCAAGCAATTGAGATGATCAAGGCCACAAAATCAACCACCGTTACAAACTAACAAATTGTTCTTTGTTGAAAGTTAAAACAGGTGGAATTCAAGAAACCATGCAAGAAGCAGGTGCGACTAAAAATATAAAAGAAGTGCGCGAGCGCTGAAATAGTTTTGCAGTAGGGAACCGACCAAAAAGGAAGTTTTCCCCAAATTCTTTCATGCGTTTTGCTAAATAAAAAGGAAAAAGAAGATGAAATAAAGAATAAAAAGAAGTGAAAATGAAAATCCCAAAAGAAAAAATTATGGTATCATAGGGCCCCATTCCCTAGATATCCCGGCATAACTCGTGGATCTCCCTGGCATAACCTAAGGAGCTTTTTTCTTTCCATCCCGGCATAACCCGTGGATCTCCCTGGCACAACCCAAGGACCTTTTTTCTTTCCAATCCTGGCATAACCCGTGGATCTCCCTGGCATAACCCAAGGTGCCTTTTTTCTTTCCATCCCGGCATAAACCGTGGATCTCCCTGGCATAACCCAAGGAGCTTTTTTCTTTCCATCCCGGCATAACCCAAGGAGATTTTTTTCTTTCCATCCCAGCATAACCTGTGGATCTCCCTGGCATAACCCAAGGATATTTTTTCTTTCCAATCTCGGCATAACCCATGGATCTCCCTGGCATAACCCAAGGAGCTTTTTTCTTTCTAGTCCCGACATAACTCGTGGATCTCCCTCGCATAACCCAAGGAGCTTTTTTCTTTCCATCCCCGCGTAACCCATGGATCTCCCCGGCATAACCCATTGAGCTTTTTTTTCCAATCCAGGCATAACCCATGGATTTCCCTAGCATAACCCAAGGAGCTTTTTTCTTTTCCATCCCGGCATAACCTGTGGATCTCCCTGGCATAACCCAAGAAGCTTTTTTCTTTCCAATCCCGGCATAACCCGTGGATCTCCCTGGCATAATCCAAGGAGCTTTTTTCTTTCCATCCCAGAATAACCCGTAGATCTCCCTGTCATAAGCCAAGGAGCTTTTTTCTTTCCATCCCGTCATAACCCGTTGATCTCCCTGGCATAACCCAAGGAGCTTTTTTCTTTCTAATCCCGGCATAACCTGTGGATCTCCCTGGTATAACCCAAGGAGCTTTTTTCCTTCCATCCCGTCATAACCAGTGGATCTCCCTGGCATAAACCAAGGAGCTTTTTTCTCTTTCCATCTCGTCATAACTCGTGGATCTCCCTGGTATAAACCAAGGAGCTTTTTTTCTTTCCCTCCCGGCATAACCCTTGGATCTCCCTGGCATAATCCAAGGAGCTTTTTTTCTTTCTATCCCGACATAAATCGAGGACCTTTTCCCTTTTCTGACATAACCCGGTCATTTCCCAGCATAACCTGGCTTCGTTCACAAGGATATACAATCCTGACTTGATCGCTTAGATATGTGTCACAACTAACTCACGAAATTTTCCTAGTGAAAACTGGGGCATAAAAATTTCGTTTGTTTGTTTGTTTTGGTATCTTAAGCGAGTTTGACCTCGAGGCACATGATTCGAGATGACCAACAGAATGAGTGTCAATCCAGAATAAAGAAAAGAAGAAAAGAACAAAAAGAAATGAATTCAAATGTTAAAGCGAACAAGGTGCGGATTGCTCAAATTTGATTGAAGCCACAAGCTCTGCCGATCCCGTTTTGACTCAATGTTGTAGAAAGAAACGACACCTACAACTTACGAGCATGAAGATACAGATCGGAGTCCACAACAAATTCAGCTAAGACTCAAGATCAAGCTTCAAGAGACTTATAGATAGGAATCTTGTAACTCATAGTTGATAGGCATAGCTAGCTTAGTTTTGATTTTCCTTTTGGTGTGATAAGGAGGTCAACAAGCAGTAGCAGCAGCAACAGCAGTGAAATCATAGCTCCTGGTAGTCCCAGCTACCAAACCATCCAGAACTATACTGACCTAATTCCTTTATGGCCAAGGATATGTAGGCAACCTTTGAAGCAGGGTTCAGTCAGATGGTTTTTAAAATACTTCTCATGGAGTGCCGAGCAGGGAAAAATCTCTCATAGTTGCTCATTTATCTTTGCCCAAAAACCCTTCGTGTCTCCGAGCAAAGAGGGGCGGCTGTGAGCACGTGATTTTTGCCTCGCTCAAACATTCCTATAGAATTCTTAAAATTAGGAATTTTCTTTTATTATTTGAATTTTAGGGAATCAATTGCATGATTTTGTATTTTGTGTGCATTTATTTAGTTGTCGTAAAAAATAAAAAATAAAAATTTTACTTGCATTGAGGATCCAATTCTAGATTTTTAGATTAATTAACATCATTAAAAATAAGAGAAAATAATTAAAAATAGTCTTTTGTATTGTTTACTTTTGATTTTGATTTTTCCTTAAGCTTTCTTTTAAAACTAGGATTTGTTTAATTTTTCAGAATTAATTAGTTTTAATTTTAGAGTTTAAATCAGGTCTTGTCTATTTTAATTTTGTACTTGATAAAATTTGGAAAAGAAATTAAATAAATAAAGGAAGAAAAGAAGAAAACAAATAAAGAAATTAAAAAGGGATTTTTAACAATTAATAGGTTGTTAATATGTTTGGGCTATTTGTAATTTCAGCCCAAAACCCCTCCCTAAATCCGGCCAAAATGGCCCAGATCTGCTCTTATACCCGGTCCAAACAACCATGCCCTTGAGACCAATAAAACAATGTAGTATAGGAGGAATACTACATCATTTTGAATTAATGAATGCCAAATCAATCCAAGCCATCCATCCACTCTAATCCAATGGCCCTGGTTCAATCTTGGTTTTTAAATAAAATTGTCCAAATCATTTTAGAAACCTTAGAAACAGAACCTTTCCTCCTCGTACCCCTGTTTAACCCCACCGCCTTCCGCCGCAAACCGCCGAAAAATCCCCCACGGCGGCGGCGAAGCTCCAACTGCCTCCAAAATTTCACCATACCTTCGTCTCTTTCTCCTCATCATGGGTCTATGACTAGTTCCCGTCAAATCCTAACCAAAACCTTCAAATATATCAAACCCTAGGTGCCGCCACCACCATGCACGGCGGCGCCGCCACCCAAACCATATCAAATTTTTACCCCACAATCCCCAGGCCACCCTAAGCCCCACACTCATGGTTATTTTCCAAAAATCCCAACCGGATTTCTCCAATTCCACATCTAGGCTTCGAATTTTTTGAAGCGGCTGGCTAAGAATTTGAGATTTAATTTTGCCTATTCTAGTATTTTCTTTTATCTCATTTGTATTACGTATATTTTCAGTCATTTTATCTTCTTTGTTCGTTCTCGACTGGTTTAACCTGCATGATTCTATCTTTGGCATTCATTTTGTTTTTCTTTTACTGTTTGGTCGTCTTAATTTTTCCTTTATTTTTGTCTTTGATTCAACCTTATATATGTTCTTATTGTGCTTTCCTTTACTATCTTCATTAGGTTAATGATAGAATTAGTTTTATTGATTAAAATTCGCTTAGTTTAGATGCTTTTCCCTTCAGTTTAATTTTAGTTCTTTTAGTTCCTTTGTTTAAGAATTTCTGATCAATCGTTCAAACTTGGAATTTGGGCTTTGAATTGATCCCTGAAATCTTTAAGCCTATTTGAATCGGGTCACTTGGCTCAAACCTTTGTTTGATAGACTTAGGTAATTTTCAGGGGTTTTAAGGGTATATTGGGTAGTTCCAATTAGGGAATCTTGAAGTAACTGATTTGGAAAGCCCTAGAATATTTTATATGGGGTGCCAATTATAATTTCAGGAACTTAAGAGTAGTATCTTGGGCAACAAGCTAAAAATTAAGGGACTAACTGATTAAAAATAAAATCTGGAAGCTTCCCCTCAAATTTGCCTCTAAAAGGCAATCCCCCTGCCTTCTTTAACAAGTTTTTAGCACCTGAAAATTCCCCAAAAGTTTAACATCTAAAAAATTCCCCCCAAAAGCCCTCTTCAAGTTGAACAATCAAAACATTTGAATTTCCCAAAAACCAAAATCTGAACTCTCAAAGTTCAAAATTTTCATCTTAGATCTTAGTTTCTTCAAAACCCAAAAACAAAAAGCAAAGGCAATAGAAATCTCTAAAAAATACTATTATATTGAAGTTTTTCTTAGATTGATTTCAAGTGTAGCTGTTAATTCGAGTTCCTAGTGTTCCTGAGTTCAAATTCGAGTTATTTTGGGTGTATTCAAGCTGTTTTTGGGTGGTTTATTGGTTGGAATTGGTCGTGGGTCAGTTGATATTGCTTATGAGTTTATAACATTATCTCAAGCGTCTGATTTCTGTTGCTAAACTGCTGTAACACT
Source organism: Nicotiana glauca (assembly GCA_026770625.1). Taxonomy (NCBI): domain Eukaryota; kingdom Viridiplantae; phylum Streptophyta; class Magnoliopsida; order Solanales; family Solanaceae; genus Nicotiana; species Nicotiana glauca. Next base: position 121,486 of record MU781239.1, read on the forward strand.
ACTGACTGTCCATTTTTCTTATTTTGCCTCAAGTTCCAAGTACACTTTAAAACCTCAAGTGCTGTGAAACTGGATCCATGTGTATGATTGCTTTTTGAGAAGGAATAGTGAAGAACTTCTTTGTTTTACTTGAAGCTATTCTGATTTGTATACTTAGACATTAATTCAACAGTGTTAGTTAGACTATTGCTTATTTTGTATTAATTGGACTGTATGAATTATCATTTGTAGCTTTAGTTGGACTTTATGAGTAAAAACTAACTGTAGCTATTTTCAAGTAGGCTGTAGAATAATTCGAAGTTAAACAGGTCTGGTAGTTTCAACAAAATGTTTGCAACGGGGTTAATTTCCTGTGTTAGTTGCATTTTAACTTAATTCAGTTTTGATTAGTCTCAGTTTTTGGGTATCTGGTCGACCTAAAATTTAAAAATAGGCCAAATATTAATTAGAAGTAGAGTTTAAAACAAGCTTGTGTGTCTACATTGATGTGGAAAAAATGGCTCCTGTTATTATGAATGTTATGTTTGAGCTTCAACTTTAATAGGATTTTTAGCTTTACAATTAAACAAATATGGTAATTTGGCACTTGCTGACTTGAACAAATCTACAATCTTCCTATTTGATTGATTTATATCTAGAAACAGGATCAGTGGCTTTAAGAGCCAGACTGTCCATTGTACCAGGCCAGTAGGCCCAATTCAAATTTGGCAATGCTGTTTGAACTTGCTGTTTGGTTAAGGTTTAGCTGCCCACTCTAATTAGTTGGGCTTTAATCCCACCATCACCTGGCCCAATCCTAATTCCAGACTGCCTTCTCATTCAGGGCCAGTTTCGAGGCCAAGAAACGGAAAATCTTCATGGGGATTATTTGTTTAAATTTAAATATAAATTTTGGGCCTCCCAAGCTAAGTAGCTCATTTGAATTAAAAAGTTCCTTCTTGTTTAAATGTGGACTTGATCTTGAGGCCCGAAATCCTTAAATATTTCGAATAATAGTAATTAATAATGAAATCAATTAGGCCCTTTTAGAAACAAATTCAATAGAAAATCATAGTTTGCTTTTGAATATCCTTAAAATAAACGAGGTGCGCCATGCCAAATGAAACCCCTAAATTGCATGGCCCTCTTTAAATGCTTATATTAAAATATTTAAAATTCGGAACGTGTCGTTTAGCGAATTTCACGGCCACCCGCAAAGTTAATAACACGTTAGTTGCTTTAGGTGTACTTTTTTTAATAATTTTACCTTCCTAAATACCGGTGTGCATTTCATGCAATCCAAATCCAAATCCCAAAACGTTGAATAAAATGTGTCGAGGATCCGGGTGCATTTCATGTGACTTGATCCGAAAATATCTTTTAAACGACGTTCAATCTCTTTAAAAAATTTCAACTAAAAGCGGTAAATAATTTTAAAAAAAGTGCACTATAGGAGGATGGCATGTATTAAAATCAGATTTTTAGCCAGTTATAATAATTTAAGCGACCGTGCTAAAACTACGGGATTCGGGGGTGCCTAACACCTTTCCTCGGGTTAATAGAACTCCTTATTCAGAATTTCTGGTTCGCAGACTCCATTCGGGAAGTCGAAATTTTCCTTGATTTGGGATTCAAGATAAACCGGTGACTTGGGACACCAAAAGCCAAACCTTTCCCAAGTGGCGACTCTAAAACAAATAAATAATCCTATTTCGCATAATGTCACTTTAAATAAAAAAATTCCCTTATACATTAACCTTTGGGGTAGGTGTGTAAAAAGGAGGTGTGACAATAACAAGATACCATATAACAACGACGAGTCACAACTATTTCACGACGAGCGGCAAGCTCCGATTGGGATCCGTATAACCCATATCACCCCTTATAGACTTCTTATGTTAACTTAATAGTATCATTAACATGAGAATGAAGTCATTCATCAATGATTACATCCTTATACTATATATTTATAACAAAGAAAACAATCCTCAACTCCAAGTGTATTTGGAGAAAAACTTAGCTACATTTGACCTAATTTTCAGCAAATTTATGAATGTAACTTGTGATGACCTTTGCTAACTCTTGTTCCACAACTTACATGCCTTCAAAACGTAGCGAATGGCTATCATATGACTAAAATAACTCATAGTATAACCTACTTATCATGTTAATAGCCCTAGTCTAACCCAAAGTACATGTTATAACATTCCAAACTTATCGACTTTCGACGAAACTTATTTTCTACGATTTGTGTAGCTTCTAAGTTTTCCAACCCTCTTGGTACTCGTTATTCATGATCTTAAATATTTGTAACCTTCAAGGTTATATGATTAACTTACCTTATTTTCTTCCAAATATAATCTCATTTCTGAGCTTACATCAACGGCTTACAATATACTTTCGCGTATGAAAACGTGGGGCATAACATCATTTCCCCCTTTGAAACATTCTCGAATGTTGACTAATTCACTTATCAGTTTCACAAACTATAGCTATTACAAATACTTTAATGCTCATCTTGCCATCTAGGCAACTATTTTGTGTATAAATCCAAACGCCAGGGCATTTCCCCCTTTAGGCATCTTTCTCATGCCATGACACGTGGTCGGAATGATTCCAATCTCGTAACTGTTGTTAGGTTTTGTCATGCAGCATGTGCGACTGTTTTCTTGTATGAGCGCCTAGAAACTCTTCTCCTCTTTTTCCTCCATCTTTTAGCCAATCTCTAAGCCTCACTTTATGAACATATATAGAACTATGACAAGATGTCCTTCTAACAACTCTTCTCCCCTTTCTTCCAGCTTTTCCTCTTTGCAATAAATTGACATCGTTTGGTTATTTATCATCCAAATTTACTCGAAAACACACGAAACACGTAACGAGCAGAGGTGGACCAAGAATTTTTACGCGATGGGGCACATTATTCGCTCGACCAGTGCCCCCCTAAAAGCTTTTAGTGTTTAAGGTGCCAACTGCTTTCAGTTAACTTTTTTCAAGGTATATACGTATATATACGGATTTCATCCGAAGTTAATGGGTTATGATGACATCTCACCCATACACATGGGTCCGCCTCAGGTAACGAGTTTCACTATAAAAATTATATAATCTCCCACAACTCACATGACAAAGGAGATAAAAATACACTTGAAAATATGCACTTTTGGTCATTTATCATTAACCATTGAAACACAATGTTACAGTGCTGTTACTACGTTCCTCCTCCACAAAAATAGAGCATTGGCCAAAAGTTCATTTTAATAAACGGTATGCTTACTCATTTTGTCTTTGGAGCAAAACGAATAAACGATAAATAGGTGATGCATTTAATTTAACGACGGATTAATCTTAACTTAGTGTTTGTAAATTCAGCAACCAGACAAATAACAGGTACTTGTTTTCATTTCAGTAGTTAGTTCAAGTATAGTGGCTATCAATAACTAAAACAAGTAAAAATAAAAGAGTTAAGTCATTAAATGTTTAAATGGTCAATGAGACATATGATGAAATAGTGATGGTAAGTCAACTAACAACTCAGCCGCAGACTTAGGGCAAGATAATATACCACCTTGACTATAGCGTGCCCGAACTTTAGATATAGAGTCTGTAGCATGTTTAGATGGTGAATTGGAACGAATAACAACTAACTTCTCATATATAAATACAACATCTTGTACACTAATGGACATATCATTTAGTTAACACAGAAAACCAACTAGTCAAATTTCAGTTCAGTTACTTTCTAGCACTATTTTCAATTTATCACATTGTCTGTCTTAGCTCTAGAAGTGCTAAAAGTTTTTCCTTTTATCTGTTTATTGTCATAATTCGTCGTGCCCCTTAACCTAAGTGATTACTATCCTATTTATTTTTCCTATAATTGTTTTAAAAAAAAAAAAAGAATTCCTTTCTCTTCTTCCTCCACTTTCCCATTTTTAGCTTTTTCAGGCGTTAAAACTAGCCAAATAAAATATATGCACAATTTGGAACTTGACTTAACTTGGAAAGAAAGGGATACAATGGACCGGTCATCCATCAGACAAACTACAGAAGTGATAGACCTCTGAAAATTATTGGTGTATACGAAAGAAAAGCTTCCGTAGCTTTTACTTTTCTCAAACATAAAGCTAACGATTATTCCTCATATACTTTGACCCTTAACTGCTAATTGATTAAGAACCCTTAATGATGCATCAACTACTTCTTAATCTTGGGTTGTTTGGTGTCAGTGAAAGCTCATGTAATCATCTTTATACTTCCTCCGATTCGTTCCCTTTTATTAGTATAGTATATTTAAATTAATTTTCTTTATTTGTTCAATTTAACGAATCAATTTATGATTTTCTTTCAATGTAGCCCAACTGCCCACTATTCCCTATCATTGCTTTGTAATTAGAATTTAATTATCATTAATAAAAGTAATTTAATAAAATAAACTCCTAATACAATTTCTTAAGAAAAGTGTCAAGTCAATTTTACTGGACTAATAAAAGATAGTTGAGGGAGTTTTAATTATAAATACTATTCTCTGCGGTCCAAAATAAGTTATTTTTTTGGTCTTTTTCTTGTGGTCCAAAATAAGTGATTTTTTCAGATTTCAAGAATGAATAAATTATTTTTTTCCTACATTGTCCTTGGAGTAAATAGTGTTGGAATATGTGTTAGGAGTGTTTATGTGAGATAGTAAAGGTTAATATGACTAATTCTATTATTAATTAATGCTAAAAGTTAAATTTCTTAATCTGTGTGAAAATATCCAAAAAAATCACTTATTTTGAACTGGATGGAGTACTGCTATTTAGAGAATCAGGAATATACTATTAATGATACACATGCAATTGCTCCAGCGCTTATATTTGTTGTCGAATTAATTTATTTATTTTCGAAAGAAGAACAAGATTTCCAAGTTTTATTTATGATCTCACGGTTTTCAATGTCGCTCATTGAAAAAAAAGGGGCAACATTAATTAGCACGGATCCCTAAATGATTAAAACATATTTTTGGTAATATACCAAATACTATATGTAATCTGTATGGTGTATTATTACTCGAGCACTAATTAGAGTCGAAGTTAAACAGCTTCATTAATTACAAAAGGAGAGGCTAAAGTAGTAACGGCATAATTTCGACCCCACTAGTTTTTCTTCTTCTAATTTCTAATAATTCTTTGTATGTTTTTCTTTTAGATGTGTGTATTGGTAAATGTTCGATCATTCGGTGACCAGGGGATCAACCCCATCACGACTAATCTGTAGTAAATAGTCAACACCGCTGACCTCCGACTTATGACAGCTGTCCCTAAAACAAATTAGGGGACATCTCCATAACAAAACAATGGGCCCATTCGTGACCAGCAAGAAGAGCTTGAGGTTATAAATACTAAGAAAGAGAACATCCTAAGGGGGCTTCTTCTTCGACACAACTCTGATAAAACCGGAGATAGAAAGCTATATTCTACAAGTGGAATAATAAACAAGGTCAATGTAAGATCCTTTAAGGAGAGGTAGGTCAAGCTACTTTGATGAAGAACTTTGTTTACACCAGAGATAGAAAGCTATATTCCACAAGTGGAGCAATAAAAAAGATCAATGTAAGATCCTCAACTTCTTTAAGGAGAGGCAGGTCAAATTAATTCGATAAATAAAACTTTGTTTATGTTGTTCCCTAATTGATTACTTCTACGTCTCAAGTTTGTCTTGTAATCCTGTGATTGATTACGATTGGATATGATTTACCCCTTTAATTAAGGCTGCACTTTTAGGCGGGCCCGGGCCTAAATGGGCCAAACGGGCCGGGCCTGGTGGGCCTGGGCCTGGCGGTCCCGGGCTCGGGCGGTCCCGGGCTTGG
>MU781239.1:149289-169491 GCA_026770625.1 Nicotiana glauca
TTTACTCTCTAGAACACTCAATCTATGAAAAGAAATAAGAGATATTATTCACATTTCTAGGTCTTATTATTTTTGATTACGATTTACCTTTGATCTATTTTTTGATTGTATTTGCTTGCAAAGTATTTATTAACTTTCGAGTCAAACAAGGACCAAAGTGTAAATGTTAGAACTTAGAGAGGTCATAGTTATTATTCTGTATGATTGTATATATCAATTAGTTACTACAGTGTTAATGCAGTTGGAAAATTCCCTAAACACAGTATTCTTCTTCTTCTTCACGCAAAAGCTCTCTCTAATGGCCAACTTTTAACAATTTTGTTTTTTTGATTTTAATGTATGTGTATTGAAAGTGTAAAGTATTTGAAATAAGAGCATGTTTGGAAAGCCACCTAGGAATTGGATTTGGGTGTAATTACACAATTTTGCATGTTTGTTTGGCCAAGTAATTACTTGGTCAGCATGGAATTGTGTGCAATTGAAGTGGTGTAATTACAATCTCCAATCCTCAAGGGGGAGGTGAGAATTGGTGGTAATTACACTGTATAATTACAAGGTTATTTTTTATTTTCTTTTCTTTTTATTTTTATTTTAATTTATTTTCTTTATAACTTTTTATTTCTATTATTTTAATTTTTTAAATTTTATTTTTAACTTTTAATTTCTTTTAAAAATTTAAAATATATTTTTCTTTGTACATTATTTATCTTTTATTTTTTTTCCTTTATTTCTTGTTATTTCATGTAATTGCTTATATTTTATTTTTATTTATTTTGGTATTCTATTTTTTGAAACTATACCTCCTAATATTATATATAATGAGTCATTTACAAACTTATCATATAATGAGTGATGTAATTAAAGTGAAATTTCATTGTTGAATGTGGTTATAAACTTATTATGTTTCCTGATCTAAAATTATAGTGGGACTTACTATTATTATGTTGGAATTTGACATATGCTAAATATTTTTTTTTTTGAATTTTGAAATTGTGTTATATTCATGGTTCTAATTTACTTGTTTTAGTAGTATTGACTCACATCGAATGTTGTTCATATTTTAGTTAGAATTGACAGATCAATTTTGTCAAACATTTGAATAATGTTATGACATTATATTTATAAATATTAATTTATTTTATCAAATATGAATTCCATGATGTTCTTGCAAAAAACGTATATTTTTAATTTTTGTACGTATCTAAACTAAATATTATTAATTTAAAACATATAGATAAATTATTTTTACAATATTAGTTATAAATATATGATTACTTATTAATGTATATTCACGAAAAATATACATCTTAAATACCACATATAATTATTTATACTTATAAAAATTTATAGGCATATATTTATTATATTAACTTTTAAGTTTTGATAATTACTTAATTAAAAATTTAATCTAATTATATAATTATACTTGTGCAACCAAACGGTAAACTTGTAATTGCACTGTAATTACACTATGACAAACAAACAGGTCGTCATAATTACACAACTAAGTAATTACTAGGCTATATAATTACTATCTAGTAATTACACCAATTCCAATTACATGGAGGTTTGGAGGCTTTCCAAACGGACTCTAAGAGAAAACTTATCTATAGAAATCTTAGGTCGAAATACATTTAATTGTTTCTTTAATGTGGGGTCCTTATAAAACAGTATAGAAAACAAGAGTCAGAAAGATTAAATTAACAGATCAATATAACGCTTTGAGATCACTCCTCTTCTCCCTATCTCTCTCACACATCTAACAAAGGTAGTTGTTCGTTTGCTGGAGCAGAAGGAGTAGCACAGCAGTTTCAAACAAATACACCTAAATCTGAGAATGACAACAACTACCCTCTAGCCACAATCAACATCTTTTAGAAAACCCCCTTTCACCAAATCAAATATTTCTTAACAGCAAAAAAAAATAAAAAATTTAATTAAAAAGAAGTTCGAGATGTTAATACTCTTTGCTTCACTCTTTCCCTTCTCTATATTTCCTATTGTGAGCAGTTGCATTTCCCATCAGTGTTTCATTTACTCTTTCTCATGCATTCACTCCGCGGCCGAAAAGCGCCACTCATTTCCTCTGAACTATTCAACATGAAGCAGCACAGTGGCCGTAAGAATAATAACCTCTCTATATTCGTTGTCGTTTTCTCCATATTCCTCTTTGGTTGTTTCATGTACAATGAAGACGTAAAGTCCATTGCTGAATTCCCATTTTCTACACCCAAAGCTCAAGAAATCATTGAACAAGAAAATAGTATTCAAGAAAGCAGTGTTTCAACTGTGGTTATGAATTCAAGAACTGTAGTTGAAACGGAAACAGAGGCCGTTAGTACTGAACGGGGGGTGGTGAATTTGAAGTCTAGTGATGAAGATGAAACGGAAACAGAGCAAGAAGAGCAGAAGATTGAAATGCCAGCTGAAGAAGAAGAAGAGGAGAACATTGAATTGCCACCTGAAGATTGTGATCTTTTTGTAGGGAATTGGGTTTATGATAATGTAACACACCCAATTTACAAAGAACATGAATGTGAATTCCTCACTGCTCAAGTTACTTGTTTAAGAAATGGAAGACGAGATTCTATGTATCAGAATTGGAGGTGGCAACCCAAAGACTGTTCTTTACCCAAGTAAGAAGATATTTCTTGAATTACTATTCTTTTCTTCAATGTTTTAAATACCATTTATGTTAATTATTGAAATTTCAGGTTCAAACCAAGATTGCTTCTTGAGAAACTAAGGAACAAGAGACTCATGTTTGTGGGAGACTCTTTGAATAGAAATCAATGGGAATCTATGGTTTGTTTGGTTCAATCCGCTGTTCCTTCAGGCCGAAAAAGCTTAAACAAGACTGGCTCTTTATCTATTTTCAGAATTGAGGTAAATCTATTAATTTTTTTAAAAAGATGGATATCTCATAATTACTTTCCTCAAGCAAAATGATTATGTTTTGCCTTCTATTTGTATGATAAGACTTTAATGCTACTTTATCAATTAAAGACTTTCATGTAACTTTAATGCTAGTGCTTTATTAATTAAACACTTAATCCGGAGTACTTTATTAATTAATCCTACTAAGCAGGAACTACTGTAGTTTTGACTCTGTCTCAATTTAATGATGTACTGTTGCTTAATAAATAATCTTGATTAGTTAGACAGGTCGCCACTACGTAATGACAGAGATTCATCGTCTATTTAAAGCCTTTTCTGTTCACCTAATATAGGTGAAAGTAGTTTGTTTCTGTTGAAAACTCTTGTAGTGGTTGGATTATTGTCATTAACCTGGAAAATTGAGTTTTAGTGTATTGAAATTTTCTGTTTTATAATATGAATATATCCAGGATTATAATGCCACGGTGGAGTTTTACTGGGCCCCATTTCTGGTGGAGTCAAACTCAGATGATCCAAATATGCATAGCATCTTGAACAGAATCATAATGCCAGAATCTATTGAGAAGCATGGCAACAACTGGAAGAATGTGGATTATCTCATCTTCAACACTTACATTTGGTGGATGAACACTTTCACCATGAAAATCCTGTAAGCGAACACCTTCATTTTATTCCTCTAAATATTAAATTGAGTTTAATCATGCACTAACGATGTAAAAACTATATATTTATAGGCAAGGATCATTCGATGAAGGGGCGACAGAATACGATGAGATAGATAGACCAATAGCTTATCGGAGAGTTTTGACAACATGGTCCCAATGGGTCGATAACAACATAAATGAAAATCGCACCCAAGTTTTTTTCATGAGCATGTCTCCACTTCATATAAAGTAATTCCCCTTACCCTTTTGCTTAGAAATCTTGGCTGACAAACATAAATATACTAATTCATGAGTGCAAATGGGTGAAACAGGAGTTTAGATTGGGAAAATCCTGATGGAATAAAATGTGCTAAAGAGACAACACCAATATTGAACACATCAATGCCACTTGATGTTGGAACAGATAAGAGGCTGTTTGTGATAGCAGCAAATGTGACTGAGTCAATGAAAGTCCCAGTTTATTTTCAAAATATTACAGCATTATCAGAGTACAGAAAAGATGGGCACACATCAGTTTACACAATTCGTCAAGGCAAAATGTTAACACCTGAGCAACAAGCTGATCCTGCAACGTATGCTGATTGTATCCATTGGTGCCTTCCTGGATTGCCTGACACTTGGAATGAATTCCTCTATTCGCGCATTATTTCACGTTCTTAACACTTGGCCCTTCTTCATTGTGCAGCTCTTACTATAAATTTTCCTCTTTTTTTTAAAACCTTTGCCCACAAGATTAATTTTTTTTGTATGTTCAGTTTTTGTTTTCTTTTAATCAGAAGAGCAAAAGGAAAAATCTTGTAGCTAGCTGTTCTTCCATAAGTTGGGCTTCTTATTCTCTTTTTCTGTTTCTGGAGATTTTCATTTGGCCTATTAGTTTTGTGGAACTGCCAAATTGGACGAAATATATGTTGTACGACCATTGTACAAAGAAATTTTATGATTCAAGGGAAATAATAATAGATGCAAATTGTAAGTATCTGCTTCAATATATATATAAGACACACTAATAGTGTCAAACGAGCAAGTTGGAAAAAAAATTAATCGAATATGAATTATGTTCGAGTTGTGACTCAATAAATGATTGAGATAAAAAAGAATTGAAGAATAAATTATAGCTCAACCAATTCAATTTGACCCGATCAATTATAAGCTTAGACTTTAAGTTTATCCAACTATTGGCATAAAAGAATTTACGCTGCTCAGTGTTATTTGACCAACTCCAACAACTTAAACCAATTTTTACACTCTGATATTTGTAGATATATTTTGCACTATTAGCTGATGGAACCGTTTAACATTGCCCATCAATAAAAACTCCACCAATCTATCGGACATTTGCATCCGTACTCAGTTTTGGAGTTACAATTGAAGTAATATTTATTTTGCTAAAAAATTTACAAGATACCCATTTTAGGATCAACTTCAGACTTATCAGGTTTGAAGTTAGAAAAAATTAGACTGAAGTACAATATGCTTAAAGCCAATTAAGTCTAAAGTGCAAAAAATCACTTAAGATTCACTTAAGGCCAAATAGGTCTGAAGTGTAACGAATATTTTCATCCACTCAAGGCCAAACAAGGCTTAAGTGAAAAAATTACACTTCAGATGCATTTAAGGCCAAATAGGTCTGAAGTGAAAAAATTGCACTTCAGATGCACATAAGGCCAAAGAGCTCCGAAGTGAAAAATTGCACTTCAGATGCACTTAAGGCCAAACACGTCTTAAGTGCAACTAATATTTTCATGCATAGAGCTGTAAATATGAGTTGGGTCGGGCTACCCCAGCCCAGCCCAGCCCACGTGGGCTTTAGTAATTAACCGGCTAGGCTGGGCTAGCACACCATTTTGAAGGGCCTTATAATGATCAGCCCACCCCAACCCTATGTGGGCCGCGGGCCCCCACGGGCTGGCTTATAATTTTTAAAGTATAATTTTATATTTTTTCTTTAAGTTCTGACCTAAAAAAAGATAATTATTTAAAAGTTGAAAAATATCTTATTGGAAATTTTTTGCAAAACTTAATAACTTTGTATATTGTTACAATATATCACAATAAACACTAAAAAAAAGTAAAAGACAAGACTATATTTCATTCACCAAAAGTCAAAACTTAAAACAAACTATTCAAGAGAACGTCCATGATGCTTATGAGTTATCCAACACATCAGCTTCATCAAACACATTTGAATCCGCTTGTGACAAGGTTATCTTAACATCTTCACTTCCATCTACATCTATAATCATATGTAACATTAATTAGTTAAATCTTAAGAACAATAAAATTTTAAAAACTAATAATATTCAAATTCACATAAAAAAAATATTACCAGTTTGAGATTGAGAAAAGCTGTGCAGCAAATTTCGAGTAGTAACAAGTGTTTGGACATTTTCATAATAAATGCAACTTCTGTACTTTGTAAGAACATGTCACTAATGCTAAATGTTGATTCAGATGCTACGATGGTAATAGGAATACTAAGTAAGTCATGCGCCATCACTAAAAGATCGAGATATTTTCTGGAATGGTCCTTCCAATGTATGACAACATCCTTCTATTGAAACTTTTTAAGATCAAGTTTTGGTTCCTCTAGGTAAAGATCCAATTCTAACTTTCCATATCTAGAGGCAGTATACTTTTAATTTATATATATTTTAAATAAATATTTTATTAGGCCTACAGGCTGGCTCATCCCAGCCTCAGTCAAGCCTCACAGGCCACAAACTTACTCGGGCGAGGCTTAAAAGCCTCATTTTTAAAAGGACTCTGAAAATTCTAACCCAACCCTGCTAAATCACGAGTTGGGCTGGGCTAGCCCAACGGGCCAAACCCATATTGACGGCTCTATTCATGTACTTAAAGCCAAATAGGACTGAAGTGCGAATTGTTGAGAAACAGAAACTTGTTCTTCGAGTTTCAACAACCCGGTACACAATTTAATACCTAAATCTGCTCTAAATGTGCTCAAATTTGAAACATAACCTCCAAATATCATCAAGAACAAATCCCAATCATCAATTTGTCAAAATAACAATAAATCCAACAAACTCATTTTGCAATTAAGAAGAGGAAGAAACACTAAGAAGTAGTAAAAAGAAAGTGCCACAGTAGCTCACAGCTGGAAAATACCATAAACTACTTTAAAACATGCTCACAAACATATAAATTCACGTTACCTTTATTTTTGTGGCGAAGAAGAAGAAGGAGGAGAAGGAGGAGGAAGAGGGGGAGGGAGAGGAGGAGAAAAATGTCTGTAGTTGTCTAGTAAAGTGAATATTTTTATCCCTTAGGCTTAGCTATCCTAGCATCCCCCTTGTAGCGTAGCTTGGAATCAATCATAGCAAGCTTTTTTCGAAGAAATATAAAGCAGCGAGCTAATAAATTCTTTGTCAAAGTATCAGCTAGTTGATCAAAGGAACTGATGTAACCAACTTCAAGATCCTTCGAAGCAACCTTCTCTCTAACAAAGTGAAAATCCAGCTCAACATGTTTCGTGTGAGCATGAAACACAGGATTAGCAGTGAGATATATAGCAGACAAATTATCACACCAAAGCTTTGGAGCAGTAGGCATAGGTATAAACAAATCCTGGAGAAGATGTTGAATCAAATTAAGTTCAATAATGGCAGCATCTAAGCCTCCGATGTTTGACTATAATTATATATTTTTAGTACATTACTTACCTTATATTTTGGTGCTTTAATACTATATTGTAATATAATCGTGCTTAATTGAGTTTATTTTATGTATAGGTACTTTGAAGATGGAATTTTGTAACAAAATGAACAAAAAAATTGGAGAAGATTTAATTATTGAAGCATTCAAAAAGATTATTATTTTGGTTTACTCAATGGAGGGATAAAGGGATCACTAATGTTGTAATATGGTAGAGATATGAAAAATGAGAAAATAACAAAAAGAATCAAGGGAGAACTTACCTGGAAGAGCAGCACCATTGGTTTTGGTATTAAGAAGCTTAGAATATTGCATCAAGCTTTGATTATTTGAAATTAGATAAAGCAGCACACGAAATGAGCCTTACATGGAAGAGTGAAAAGTTTCAGTTCGCAAGGCTTTGCCTAACGCGAGAATGTCTACCGCGTTACATGACGCAAGGCGTGACGGGATTTTCGATGGAGATTTCTCCCAATTATTCTTGGACTTGTTTATTTCGTTTAGACCTCCTATCATTTGGACAACCAGCCTAGTCCGCATTAGAAAAACCATGAAGAGGATGAAACAGGAAAAGGCTGCTTATGGCTTTTGCCTTCTTGACAAGATGAACAAACACTAGAATTTTTATTTATTTCAACTGGTAAATTGGGTATTTTAATAACACCCTGAACAACTTTAAGTGAAGGATATCCTAAACGACAATGGCAAAACATCAAGAGAAGATTTAGATACAAGATATGTTTGGACTTTATTTGCAGAATGCCATTGAGATCTTCCAGAGGAGAAAAGCTTGTAGAGTCCATTTTCAAGTCCATTTATGTGCCAGTGTAGTCACCTTTGAGTGTCAAATTATTGAGATCATTAGTAAGGTGATTTGTGGCACCCAAATCAGGATATTAAGCAGGATCAGACACAATATTAGACTGGGCAACGTAAGCAGCCATGTGAGTTTTGGAAGCAGCTTGATAGGCACGATCAAAACGATGATAGCAATTGAGAGTTGTATGTCCAAACTTGTTACACACTTGACATTGAAAGGCCCATTGGAATTTTGTCCATGAGCACCATTACCAGTTCTTACTCCATGACCACGGCCTCTACCAGTTCATCAGCCAACTGAATAATTTGAATTAGAATATCTCTTGTAACGACCATCTCCTCTAAAATTAGTATTACTATTAGCATTGGAATTTCCAGCAGAGAAGTTTGCTTGTCCAAAACATTGTTCAACAATTTTGCTATGTTCAAGTCTAGACTCATGGCTCAACAAAAGTCCATATAGATCAGCAAGTGTTATAGTTTTCAAGTCTAGAGGTTACAGACACAACAAGGGCAACATAATCCGGACCTAGCCCTCCAAGAAATTGAAGCATAAGATCTTCATCAGTAATGGGCTGCGCAGCAGCAACCAAGTTATCAGCAGTAGATTTCATCTTCTGTAATTAATCTGTCATAACAAGCGTTCCTTTCTTATTAGTCTGGAGTTGAAGACGTAACTCCATGCTCGCATTTGATTGAGAGGCAAACGTTGTCTCTAGCGTTTTCCACATGTCTTGAGCCGTAGCACATCCAACGGCTTGCCCTAGAACACTATCTGTGAGTGAAGAGAGAAACCAACTCAGGAGAAGTTGATCTTGTCTCCTCCAAGCAGTGTAAGTTGGATTAATGGTGGCTTCTGCAGAAGAGCTTTCTTCTGAGGCACTGCTAGCAATAATTTTGGATGGACATTTATGAGTGCTATCAACATATCCTTCCAGGTCATAACCTCTTAAGGCTGGAAGTATTTGAGATCACCAAAAAACATACTCCATCCGTTCCAATTTATGTGAATCTGTTTGACTAGGCACAAAGTTTAAGAAAAAAATGAAGACTTTTGGAATTTGTGGTCCAAAACAAGTTCAGATGGGGCCCAGAGTATTTGTGTGGTTATAAAAGCTTCTCATTAAAGGCAAAGTTGTAACTTTAAGCTAAATTGTTACCAAATTTAGAAATGGTTCATTCTTTTTGGAACTGACCAAAAAGGAAATAGGTTCATATAAACTGGAACAGAGGGAGTAGTTGTTTCTGTCCAGCTTCATCAAATTGTAGTGGGTGACATTGTTCGAAGAAGAGCCATTCGAACCTGCTGTAGCTATGTTTTGGGATGAAATAACAGAGGTGCTGATTGAAGGGTTTGTCACTGTTTAGGAAATTGTTTCGTTACTCCGCTCTGATATCGTGAAAGTTGTTTACCGTGAAAAGGTTAATAATAATTAAATTTGATTATGGGACTCTAAAAATATGCGATCTATTTTTATGCTATATGAAAGACCTGGAAACGAGATAAGATTTTGGGAGAAGGTGATAACCAAATCGATAGGTTAATAATCGGGGCCTTTGAGCTTGTCGATTCGGGGGACTCGAGGTCGATTCCGGTGCTTGGCTGGGAGCTACCGAAGGTAGTTGAGGAGAGACTAACAGTTATGATGAAATCAATAAAGGCTCTTTATGGCCAATAATAAGGAATAAATAAAGAAGAATAATAAAGACAATAAATAGAAGCAATAATATCAAGAGAATGTTCTTGTGTATTTAGTATGGAGCCACAAATATTTACAAAATGACAAGGATCCATTTTATATATGAGGGGGATCCCAATATAGTACAAATTACATTAATTACAAAGATATTGTCTGCTCCAGCTACATGCCTTGGGAACTCCCCACGTTTACCAAAGTCGTGGTTATCACTGTCCCAAGGTCAAGTGTCGATGAACCTCGAGGGAGGAAGCTCGGCCGTAGCCTCGAGGCTTCAAGACGACCTTTTGAGATGCCTCGATGACGGGGAA
This sequence comes from Nicotiana glauca, assembly GCA_026770625.1. NCBI lineage: Eukaryota > Viridiplantae > Streptophyta > Magnoliopsida > Solanales > Solanaceae > Nicotiana > Nicotiana glauca. The sequence continues at coordinate 159,352 of MU781239.1, forward strand.
TTGGACCCTCCGATTTTACCGTATATAGATAGTCCCCGCATTTCTTGGACCATAACAATAAGAAACAACCTTGATAACCAGCTTTCCAGACTTCCCGTGATGATGTCATACTGATGACGCAAGCCTCCGTGATAACCGAAACGTCCCATCATTTCACCATTCCAGAATCACTCAAAGCATTATTAATTCCATTCTTCAACACCATAACATTGCTGCCGTTTCAGCTCCTAAGGGCGTATTAAATGCGCCTACCGTTACATCTTCCGAAGACAATAATGGCGTCGTTGATTACGCTACCATCTTTCCTACAATGGGAGCCTCCTGGAACCAACCTTTTATCCAAGTGTCTTCCTATATCTATACATCCTTCTGTTCTCACCATCCTTAACCATTATCATCTATAATGTTTGAGGCGCGTGGCCTCAAGGTTATATGGCGGCATTTCTATCAGCCACTCCATGACCTATCTCCTGGACTTTCTCTTGTCGAGAGTTGTTACACCGTCTTGCTGTCATTGTTGTTGTTGTTGTTGTTGTGGTTTTTGTCGTTGGCTCGGGACGATGAGGTTTTTAATAGCAGTGCTGGCGTAACCCATACTAGCCAGATTTTCACCCAGCCACTTCTTCATTCCTTTTAGTTCTTCTGCATCATTTTGCTCTCCTCCACCACTTTCCTCTTCTTCATCTTACCCCTTGAAGATGCCGTTCTGGAAGATCGAGATGAGACTCCCGAGGAGATGGCACTTCGAAGATACTGCCATCGAGGATAGGCTAGGATCTAGGCTTTTACTATATATGTGTCATGCCCCAAAATCCGAGGAGCGCGACTGGAGCTCATCTGAGTAAACCCAATTGAGCAAGCCTGTTATTTTTCATTCTACCCAAACTAGTTCATAAATAAAGAGGGGATATTATCCCATTTAATAAAACGCAAGGAAATCTGTCGTTAGCAACCCTCGTTTTATTCTTTCTAATTGCTTCATTTAGTTTTCAAAATATTACAAGTTTACAAATTTAATGAAAAACATGCTTATCAAGTACCAACATTTCTAGCCCGGACTCCCAACATCAACCACCACCCACAATAGTCTACAGAGCCTCTAAATACAAGATAAGAGCAATAGAGAAATGCCAGCAACAAGGCTCCGGCTGTACATCAAAATGTATTCAGAAAATGAACAAAGAATACATAACATGACCCCGGGATGGAGTGTGGCTCACCAACATAGCTGATGAAAAGTAGATGAGGTGCTACTGCCGGTGGATTGGAGTATCTGCTACAGAACCACCTACAATCATAACACGAATTTAGCGCCCCCGGCAAAAGGGACGTTAGTGCCGTTGAATAGCACTAGTATGTAAGGCTAAAAGTCCTATTTCAGAATAGAATATCCATACAAGCAAAGAATCCACAAACAGTAAGTCAAGATCAACAATATTCTAACACCCAATTTTGAAACATGTTAGTCATCCAGTTTATGAAAATAATATATATAATTTTTGTTTGGTTGGGAGATCTATAGCACCGATATAAGTTTTACCACCGTCTTTGTTAGCACGGAGTCCGATCACGACCCGATCGGCTAGGTCGTCCCTTTAGAGACACGTACTAAATCACAAATTCCCAGTTTTGTTTTTGAATTCCCAGGTCTCAGATTTCCAGATTGTTGATTTCCAGCACAATACCACCATGTGTGAGGCATGGCGTCCGATCACGGCCCGATCGGCTAAGCTTCCTTCCCACATATGCCGTGTGGGTTGGCGTTACCAAATTACAATGTTACCAAGATCAACCCAGTTAAGGGGAATAAGCATGATCCACCCCTACACCGGCACGTGTAGTTTCAAGAATGAGTCTTATGACCCACCCTTCCTCGGTGTTGCTAAAGATACTCCCAAAACATATTTGATTCAATTTAGTATTGCACACAATTGTAGTGTAAATACAAGTGTATGAATATATCATAAACGCAACCATGCTTAACTCAATATCCTTCACAATTTATAGATTCAAATTAGTATTTCCAGTCACCACCAACAACAGTATTTCCTTGGCTTATTTGGCCATTCACAAGATTATTTATTCCTAGCACGGTGGCCGTATTATGTTTTTTTTCACATTTTCATCCCTTTATTTCCAAAGATCACCAACCAATATCAATGTACCAAATATTCCGAAAATTATGTATTTTCAAATTCAACAGAGATAGAATCATCAAGCATAAGGGACTCTTCCCAAAGAGGAATATACCAACCAACAATTATATTACACATTGATCATATCTATAAGGCAAAACATTATATAAAACAGCCACTTATGGGCACAGTTCGGGTACAATACCTTTAGGCCATTCTACTTTTGGAAGTTAGTTCATAAGATTTGAGACTTATTTTATAATTGTTTCACACTTCCTTATTCAATTCATTTCCATATGTCATTACATCTCATCAACAAGTAAACCAAGTAGACATAATCAACCAAGTCATTTAGTACACACAATAGCAACTAAGAGCATTAAACAGAGCAATTCTTCTCACCCAATTAGCATGCTAAACTTCATTTAAGATGCGACTCAAGAATATACAATTTTGGCAGGTAAACCACACTTAAACCTACAAACAATATGGAATTCACTTCCAAGAGAGAAAGCTTAGCCTACATACCTCGATTGAGCTTTTCATAAGTCCTACTATACTCCTAGACTCTTAGCAACGTCAATCTCTTAGGAACATGACAAATCAAACCACAAATTAGAGAGGTGATCATATTTCTAGTTCATTTGAGCATATTTTCAAACACTAAGTGGGTATCATGCTTTTAAAACTATTTTGTTAAAGATCCTACCATCCCTCATCCCATCCTTAGCTCAAGACCTAACAAAATACTCTTAAGAACTCATGCATGAAAGATATCTACTTCTATCCTCATCAATTACACTTGTAATGGTCTATCCTAGTTATATCTAGAAATTAAGAGCTTGGATTATAGACCCTTACCTTTTAGAAAGATGACCAATGTGCCTTTCTTGACAAATCTTCAAGGTTTAAGCAAAATCTTTAGGAGAAATATTATTGGAGAATAATATATGTTTACACAAATACACAAACATGCAAAGTATAAACACACAGAATCAATTGAGAAATCAAATCAGAAACCTTAATAGAGGCATACTAGGGTTAAAGTCACAAGAGATTTAAATCAGACTAAGGAGAAATCATGAGAATCAATGCATAGAACAAAATAGTGCACAGGTAACACGGTCAAACACAGAATTAAAGCGAAAATGTCAAAATTTGGGGTTTTAGAATGAATAAATTAGGGCTAAGGCAAACTTAACATAAAACTAATAAGAACAGAAGCTTAAACATTCAAAGTCAAAAAATGTTTGGGGAAAAGGATTTCTAGGAAACCCTAGCTTTAGAAAAATTGAAATCACTCGAAAAACCAGAAGATTATTTATGAAAAACATGGGAAATAGGTCCGATTCTTCTCAGATATGTATTGATATGAGAAGATTAAACACAAAATTTAGGGTTTTCAGAAGTAAATCAGAGATGAGAACATAGACTTAGGAACCCACGAATTTAAGATGAAATAAGAAGCTCTTACTCAAAATCTAGCCACAACAGCTTGAAATAGGCAAGAAAGACCCAAAGGCGCAAGCAGGCTAGCCCTGGTCCATTCTCAAGGACCTTAGAGAGGGAAGTACCCAGCATAGAAGTGGCCATTAGAGGCTTGGGGTGGTGAAGAACCACCATGAACGGCAGTAGGTGGGTGTCGGCGGTGTATTAGGGTTAGAGTTGGAGAGCATCTGAGAGACAGAGAAAAAATGAATTTAGGGCGGCGGGTGTAAAAAAATGACTAGGTTAGGGGGGTTGTTTAAATTAAAAAAGGTAAGAAAGGATGAGGGTCGTTTGCCCAAGATTGAAAAGGGTCTGGGTCAGGTTGTATTTATTTGGGGTTGGGTTAATGGGTTATTTGGTTTCGGATCTAAGAAGCGGGCTAGGGATTTGGGTGTTTGGGCCATTAATTTGGTTCGAAATTTTTGGTTATTTTGGGCCTGCTGTTGAAACCCTTGAAAATAATTAAAATAAATTATTAAAACTTCTAATAAATGGTAAAAAATAACATTTATATTGTGAAACTATTTTAAAATAATAACTCAAATTTATAAAAATATAAAAATTATACTTTGACATAGATAATATAATAAACGCAATTACTTGTAGAATATAGGCCGTAATTGCAAAATTAGTTGAATAGCTTAATAATGCTAATGCAATTATAAAAATAGGATAACAATATTTGAAACATGTATTACAGATGCAAATAATAATTTTGGGGCAATTAAGTCATCACAAAGTAATTTAAAGGATAATTACTAGATATTTATATAATTTTTAATATAAGAAAAATTAATTTGAAGCTCCAAAAAAACTATGGAAAATTGCAAAAAATGCTTGTATAGGTTTGTAGGTTAAGTGATGATGAAAATATGCTATTTTGGAAGTATATATGTATATTTAAAAAAAGGTCAAATTTGGGGATCAACAGCTGTCCCTTTTTACCCGGGAATGATGAAAGAGTTTTCAGGTAAAGAAATGATGGCAAATTTTGATTGAATGGGATGTTTTGAAAGATAGATGCCAAACTCTGTTCTTTGAGCTACCTAAATATCCCTGGTTTTACATGAATCAGGCCATGTGTAGTTCCAGGTCCATCGGAAGAATATACCGATGAAGTTATTACAAGAACGGACACGAAATTTCAAGATCGATGAATGAGTGGTTATGGTGAATGGTCAAGTTTGAGATAGTAGAAGGAACTGGAGAGAGGTCGCTCCTGTTGGGATAGCGGTTGCTTACTAGTCACCTGCAGATAAAGAGATGCTACGAACATGTATTTGTGCGGAAATTTAAACATGATGCAGATTCCCTTCGGACCATGATAGTTGTCTTCGGATGGTTAAGGATGAAGTCCTTAGAACATGATGTCCTGGGCCATGAATTGTTCAGTGAGGGATTCGTAGGCCATGAAATAATGTCCTCAGGCCATGAAGATGGTGCCTCCGAACCATGATGCCTTTTAATAATGATATGCAAATTTGAGAGATCCTCAGGCCATGACATGGTGTCTTCTAGCTATGAGGATGATACCTTTATACAATGATGCCTTTGGACAAGTTGGCGATACTTCAGCCCATTAGATGAAATAATATGATGCTAAAATCAACAAGACATGGCTTAGCCTTGTGAGGTTGAGGGAAGATCTTAGCCCGACAGAAGAGCAAATAGATAGTGCTGGAATAGAGCAACATTTATGCAAAGAGGGACAATGCTTAGTCCCGTGAGAAGGCAATGCTTAGCCTTATGCAAAATCGGATACATAGCTTAGTCTCATGGAAGATGCGAGACATGGCTTAGTCATATGCAGATGGAAGACAAAGCTTAGCATTATGCAGATGGAGGTAGGGCTTAGCCTCATGCAGGTTGGAGACAGAGCTTACTCTCATGAAGATGCAGGATAGGGCATAGTCCCATACAGATGAAAGGCAGAGCTTAGCCTTATGCAGATGGAGGCAGGGCTTAGTCTCATACAAGGTGAAGACAGAGTTTTGTCTCAAGCAGGATGTAGGACAGGGCTTAGTCCTATGCAAAGAGAAGACAGTGCTTAGCCTTATGCAAATATGGAGGAATGGCTTAGCCTCATGAAAGATGCGGGACAGGGCCTAGTCCCATGCAAATGGCAGGCAGCTCTTAGCCTCATACAAATATGGAGGCAGGGCTTAGCCTCATGCAAGATGTGGGACATGGCTTGGTCCCATGCAAATGGAAGGCAGTTTTAGCCATATTCAAACATGGAGGTAGGGGCTTAACCTCATGCAAGATGCGGGATAGGGCTTAGTCCCATGCAAATGGAATAACAAATAAGGTTAGGATGTTTCTTATCTGGGAATACATTCAATGTCTGGTGGCTCGTTTGATAGTGATTTTGCTTCGTGTATATATATTTGCGACTGCTATTGCTACGTCAGATGTGCTTGCATTCAAAGAAAAATTGTATGTTTTGTAAGGGGGAGGTTGGTTCGTGCCTTTGTCCACTAGCCTTACTTCTTCATGCTGGATGCCTTGTTTGAGTTTCCCTGGGTAACACCTGGCTGTTACGGAATTAAAGTTTTTGAAAATATGCAATTATTGATAAAATAGAGTAATTTTTTTAGAAACATGGTGAAATTATCAAATAATTTTAGACGAACTAGTGACTATAACACATCTAAGAGACATTGCGACTTTCTTATGTTGGAATTTTGAGGGTCGTCTTCAAAATTCATCCCCAGTTCGATGGACGATCCTTCAACCATTTGCAAGCAACGAACTCGTTGAACCTTCTTCTGAATTTTGTGAATCCTTTCTCAAAATTTTGCCCAGTTTCTTAACCAATTTCCGACTGTCTGGCATATGTTGCCGTCGGCTGGACTTGCTCTTGAATTTTAAGGGTCCTCCACAAATTCTACCCCAGTTTCTGGTTATGGTGGAAATGAAAATTTTATTATGACTGAACCCACATGGTTTCCTACATATCCCATCTTAAACGGGAATCATGTCAAGCATACTTGAATTATATTAGATGAAGAAATTAAGTAGTCTAAATAGTATCTCTTGAATGCGTTTGAATTAATTTGTTTTGGCCAGACTTCTCCGTCCATTTATACAAATATGAGTGCTCCTCCTGTTAGAACCATGTGAACCATGCAAGGACCCTACCAATTGGGAGAGAATTGTCATGCCCCAAAACCGAGGGGCACGACCGGCACCCGACCGGGTAGCCCCAGTCAAGCGGACCTGGGTGCCTTTTCTATCCCACGCGTTACCCCGTAATTTAATTGCTCATTAATCAAAGGAAATAGCCATTTATAATTTCAACACCATTTTACAAACATACATGGTTACTTAAAGAGGTTGTTACAACTTACATCGCCCAACATACAAATACATATTTACATAAGTTCACAACCCATATTTCCAGCCTACGGAGCCTCTAAGGATACAAAAGAGTGATGCCATACTTGCCGGTAACAAGGCTCCGGCTATACCTTACACAAAAACCAAACAAGACTTCAGAATAAAAGCTGCTTGAGCCACGCATGGCCCCAAGAGGAAAGGGGCTCACCAATACGGCTGACGGAGTGTGAAGGAGTGCTACTGTTAGTGGACTGGAGTACCTGCTATAGAACCACTTACAATCATAACACGAATGTACAACCCCCGGCAAAAGGGACGTCAGTACATTTGAATTGTACCGGTATGTATGAACAAACTTTACCCCAAGTAAACTTAAATCATACACAAGTAACAATCAATAATGGAATCAACAATCAAATGCATATGAAAGGTACAGTCAAGCCAAACAAGTTCAAAATCTCTCCTTTTCCCCTTCAATATTTTCACATCAATGATTTCACAATTTCTTTCTCATATCTTCATTTCCATAACTTTCCACCCTTATTACCTTGGCCACCCTTATTACCTCATCCACCCTTATCACCCCAACCCATAATTTATCATTTTGTGTTGCGGCGCGCAACCCGATCCCACCGGACAATCACATCTCACAAACAACACAACAACAACAACAACAATTCACGAATAAGAACAACAACAATTCTCAAGAACTACAACAACAATTCTCAAGGAATAACAACATGGAAGGCCCCGGAAAATTTCGCTAAGTAATCTAGGATTTCGTGGTGCCACGTGGGCTAATTATTATATTTTATGTGCTATTAACATGGTGGTTATCAATCAGACATGATAAATATGATTATAAGTATTATGGTAAGTGATGTGAGGTCCAAATGGAAGCATAAGTATATGCCAAATGGGAAATTTTTTTTGTAATAGGCCAATATTCCAAATGGATTCGCACAAGGCTCCGCTTTAAACGAGCATATATAATTATGTATAAGGTTTTATGTGGTGAATAGTATATCAAATGAAATCTCTTTGAGTCTAGTTTCCAATGCTTCAAACCGTTCGTCATTTGGACATTCCAACACAGAGTTATGATCAAATTACCAAAGGCTGGAAAATGCGATCCTGTGTCATGTCAGATCTGTGGTCCGCATTTTCATTCCGCGGTCCGTATTTTTGTTCTGTGGTCCGCATTTTGACCGCAGATTGAACCAGTGTAGCTCATTTATGGGCACCAATTTTGCGGTGCATTTTGCAGCCCGCATGTTCATTCTGCGGTGCATTCTGCTACAACATAATTGACATCGGAGTGTTAAATTTCAAATTTTTATAACCCGACCCCATTTCAAAATATAGGCTTTGCGGTTTATTTTGGGGTCATTTCTTACTGATTTTAGAGAGAGGTGAGAACATTTTAGAGAGAGAAGGAGGAACTCAACATTTAAATCATCCAAGTCTTGCATCAATCTTCAAGAATCAAAGAACCCAATCACAAGTTCTTCATCTAAGAGGTAAGATTCTATACCCTAGGTTTTAATTTCAAGTTTGGAGTATAAGATGGGGTATTGAGGTATGATTATTGGGTGTAACACTATTATGTATACATGCATGTACAACTTAGGTTCATGGGAAGATTGCTTAACATAAATAGGTAAAGATTGAGTTGGGAAATGAAGGAAACCTTGTAAAATAGATTTGAAATCAAGATGCTCAACTAGTATTTGATAAAATGCTCAAATGAGCTGAAACCATGAATACTTTTCTAATTTGTGTTAAATTTTGTTATGTCTCAAACTAGATTGGAATTGCTAGAATTTCCGGAACGTTATAGTAACTTAAGGAAAGCTTAGACGAGGTATGTATGGCTAAAACTCCCTCTTCTTAGAAATTGAGCTCCCATGGTGCCCCTGCATATGTTGTAAGTGCGGAATTTGATTTATGTAGTATTCATTATTTCAGAGGATTTGGTTTGTTGCAAGAACATATGTGAAAGATGTACCTCAATGTGTTTAATAGGTTATTCTTGGTAAATGAGGATATGTGAAAAATGGGAACCATGTGATAAAATGCCTAGAATTCAAGTCAAGTTTGAATTGAGGTTTTGATGCCAAATTGTGTGAGAAAACTCATGATGGTTGATCCTTCGAATTTTTCGTATGTGTACAAAATGTATTTGGTTGATTGTGGCTAGTTGTTGGTAATGTATAAATATGTTTGGAAGTGAAGTAAGTGACTGTGTAAATGTGGTAAGATTGAACTTTGGATTCTTGCTGTGATTGGTACTCTACATGAATTGGTGTTGTGACCCTATAAATGCAAAAGATGAATTCCAATATGATCAAGGTGCTATTGTTGATAACTTAAAAAGAGTTCAAGGAATATGAATCATATATTGAAATGCTAAGACCTTAAATTGAGAATTGAGCTGCATATCTTATGCCAAACTATGTGAAATCCTGTATGTGTAGAGATGTCTAAAGTAATCAAATGAATTTGGGAAATATAGTGTGTCCAATGTGCCGAGAACTTGAATTTGTATAATGTCATGATTGAAATAGAAGGATTCAAGAATAATTGGTGTAATTATTTGCTTATGCCTTCGATGTGTGTTTTTATTACGGGTTGGGTATCCCTTCTATTGATTTGGAAGAATCCATTGTGTTTAAGGTTCCATTGTCAGTAAACATGAGGTGTATGATTTCTGAGATATCGTATATGCCGAGGATTCATGGTTTCTCTCATGTGTACTTGACATCTTGAATTAAATGGCTTGTCATTGAAATTGAGTTATGAAATATGGCCTAGCCAAGTATACTGTAATGATTGTGGCCCCATGTGCCGATTAAATAATATGTTGACCCTATGGACGGGATATGAAACGCATTGGGGTATAATATAAAATGTGGAACCTATGGACGGGCTATGAAATACATATGTGTATAATATAAAATATGGAACCTATGGACGGGCTATGAAACGCATAGGTGTATAATATAATTTGTGGGAACCTATGGACGGGCTATGAAACACATAGGTGTATAATATAATATGTGGGAACTATGGACGGACTATGAAACACATAGGTGTATAATACAATACGGTGTGTGAACCCTATGGACGGGCTATGAAACGCATAGGTGTATAATATAATATGTGGGACCTATGGACG